>JASANC010005692.1:0-33215 GCA_030248135.1 Theristus sp. LFF4_11 | reverse complement strand
CAACAAGATATCATGTTCATCTCATGGCCTACCGACTGAAAAACGATGTTCAAAACAGCAGCAATAAAACGTCGCTCCACCAACCGTACAGTCCCAGCAACAGCGCTTGCAACGGCACTCTACTCCTCAGTGCCGTTATTGAAACGCCATTCCTTCTATCCACCGCAAACAGTGAAACGACTAGCAGAAGGACGACGGAAAAGACGCAAAACTCAACGAGCGAATGCAGCACCGATTCGTAGAATCGCCACTCGAGGTCGAAATACTGCAACTGCTCGGAAGTCGTCGCGTCTTCGCTGGTCCGTCGATGCACCCATTTGTGATAGGCGTTGCACAGCAGGCAGATGCTCGCCAGTCGGTAGTAATAACGCTGCAGAACAGAACAAAGTGAAAATGCAGTAGGTTTGTGTGAGCCTGTCACTTTGTTCCAAAATCTATACTTACTCACTTGCTCACGTGCATTGTGAAATTGACTGTGACTCAGAGCTTGAAGACAACTTGAACGTACGTTTGCCAGTTTTATGTTGCGCAGCACGTGCCGATAGGCAGACAATTTCTGCAGCAGCAGATCCAAAAAGCACCAGCACAGCATCGTACTCGACCGATTTGTCGACCAGCTAGCCACAGTTTGTCTACAGAACGCCACGAATGACATCACAGCGTTGCCATTTTCAACCAGCTACTCTCTGCTCTGGCTTCCCGAAAGCGTTCATACTTTATTCAATGTTTCATGCTGCTTTCCACGGACATTCTCGCATGAAACATCAAAAACGTATGAACGCTTCTGGGGAACCGGGTAAAACATAAAAAACCAACAGACATTTCTCAAGCGTTTTTCAACATTTCTCAATCAATCCCTCATCAATCAACATAAAAAATGCACCAACACATTTCTCAAGCGCCAGCACAGACTCGCTGTACTTGTGGAAGAGCTGTGTTGCAGGCGCACCACACTCAATACAAACGAAATCGTTTTTGCATCTAACGCCTTTCAATGTTGGGTGAGGAGTCTCCTCGTTTTCAACGGCGGTGACTGCAAAAAAACGGAAAATGCAGAAACCGAAATTCATTTTGTCGAAGTTTAGAAGAAAATTTCAAATAGCTGAAAGAAAGTTCCAGATAAATAGCTGCTAAAAAAATTCCAGATTGATAGTTAGCTGGAAAAACTTCAGGGGGGGGGGCATACGCGGCGTGCATCCATTTCATTCCCCACTTACAACACATCTGCAAAAAGCTTTTTTGCTGCATGAAAATTTACAAACACTGTTCGTTTACCATTTCTCGTTTCAAGTGCTCCTGCCGTGGCGGTTTCTTTGAAGACTTTCGGTTGCCTTTGCCCTATATTGCCTTTTGCTTCATTCGGTTCCTCACCAACGCCTACCCCAAATTGTCGACCACTTCTGGTGCGCATTGTCGTCACTCGTCCGTAGGGTTAGGGGCTTTGAAAAAAAAATTTTTTTTATTTTTTTTCGTTTAAAAAAAAAATTTGGATTTTTTTTTCAAACTTAAAAAAAAATTTGAAAAATTTTTCTTCTACTTTGCTCTGAAAATTCGATTTATGGCATAATTTTTTGAAAGTTCAAACCAAATTTTCTTCCCAACTTCTTTGTGTGCTTAGGTACATGTCATTATTTGGTCATTTTGACCGACGTACTCCATGTTTTTCGATTTGGATGACTTCTAGAGTCAATTTTTAGCGTTGAAATGACTTAACTGAATTGAAATATCGTTTCAGAAATCGTTTTCTTGCAACTTAGAACATGTTTTTTCAGTCGGTAGGCCATGAGATGAACATGATATCTTGTTGATTGGCGTACGTTATGGGTCTACAATGGAGTTGTGCGATATATTGTTAAACAATTGGAGCGGGGATGTTGGTTAATACCACATCACACGACCGTTTTTCAGATACCCGATAACATGGCCACATGTTAAAACTTGCGTGCTGAGCTAAACTAACGTGTTAAACTTGCGTCTGTCAGTTGCCCGCAACGTGATCGCGAAATCATGGTACGTGTTTTCGATACGATGATTTGAAGAGTGGGCTCTCGCCATGTGGCAGATAGCATAGCTGGTTGAACCTGAAAGTAAGTGTCTTGGGGGGGGGCGACCGGGTCGACAGGGGTTGCCGACTTAGCTACAGCAAACAGGAATTTTTGAACACAGTCAAATTTTGGTAATTTTCTAAAGAGGAACAACTAAGAACGGTTCAATATTCAAGTACACGTCGAAAATTGTCCTGTTTTACTGTTGAAAATGCAACTTTCCCTCTATGAAATGGACATAATTTCAATAAAACACGATTTTCGCTCTTATAGTTTTCCGGATCGTTCTGAAAATAGTCTAGATGAACTCAGCTCGACGAGACGCTTCGAACAAACCTAACTTGTAAAAAAAATTTTTTTTTTAAATTTTTTTTTTAATTTAAAAAAAAAATCCGGATTTTTTTTCCCCTAACCCTACTCGTCCGTCGCGTTGCCAAAATCCAATCGCAGCAAAGAAGGGCGACGACACGACGACCTTTTCACCTACTAACTGCAACAAAAAATAAATTGCAATTCAATTCAATTAAAAACCAAAGGCAGGCAATAAAACTTCGAAGACGTCAGAGCATAGTTGTTCCAGCGCCGAGGGTCTACAATAGGGTTGTTAAACAAAAATGAAAATTTTTTTTTTTAAAAAAAAAAGTGATTAAAAAAAAAACAAAAATGCCGATTTTTTTTTTTAAAAAAAAAAATTCGAAAAATTTTCCTCTAATATGCTCTGAAAACCTCAATTTTGGCACAATTTTTCGAAAGTTCAACAAAAATTTTCTTTGATTATACCTCGTAAAACCTTTAGCAGTCGATTTTGGGCCGTTTTACCGACTGATTTTAGGCTTCGACAACATCTGCGATGAAGTTTTTGAGCGTCCCAAAGCTTAGCCAACCATTTCCGATGCAGATAAGGTGACGATTCGCATCGCAGAGCGTCCGATTGCGCTCGCTGCTCCGTTTGCAAGCGCTACGTTGTCTGGTTGCTGCTTCGTGTCGTGTCGTCGCGACACCATCAGAAGAATTGATCGAATTTCAAGGCGGTATGTTTGTCTTCACTTTAGCATTAGCTTAGCTGGGGACAATTAGTGACGTTTTGGAGGTCAAAACACAAGAAGAGGCATGGTGACGGTTTGGAAAAGGGGTAATTGAGGTCACCAAAACAAAATCTGCAAAGTTCCGCCATACGGGAGTCATTCGGGAGGCGCTTGCATATCATATGTGGTTCTTCGGACTCCCTGATTGATTTAGCACAACTTTGATTTTTGAAATTTTTTTTTAAAAAAAAAAATTTTTTTTTTTAAAAAAAAAACAAAAATGACGATTTTTGTTTTTTTTAACAACCCTAGTCTACAATCCTTCTTCAATTGGGGGGGGCGATATAGATAGCTGGAGGGCAGTACCGAAGGCGAAAGCAAATTTTCGAGGGGGGGGGGGGGGTGTCGTCACGTGGGGGGGGGGGGCCGAAAATTTTTCAGTGGGGGGTGTCAGTCATGGTACAGTGACACCCCCCAGGCGTGGGTAGAGATGTCAAGAAAAAAAAAATTTCCTATTTTTTTTCTTTAAAAAAAAAAATTTTTTTTAATTTTTTTTAAATGAAAGTTGTTCAGAATTTTTCAGGGAGTCCGAATATCACCATCTGAGGAGCCACTGACTTACCATATGACCCCCACTCATATGGGAGGAGGGTGAAAATTTCAGACTTGGTTTCGGCGACCCCATTTTCCCACCGACGACATCACGTCTCGTGTTTTGCCTCTCAATTCACCTCAAATGACATGGAAACAAGTTCCACAACAAACCGGTGTGATCATGCTGACGACACGAGGCGAAACAGCAACGAGCAACCAACGAAGTTACGCTTGCAGTGGCAGACATAGGGTTGTTAAACAAAAATGAAAATTTTTTTTTTTAAAAAAAAAAGTGATTAAAAAAAAAACAAAAATGCCGATTTTTTTTTTTAAAAAAAAAAATTCGAAAAATTTTCCTCTAATATGCTCTGAAAACCTCAATTTTGGCACAATTTTTCGAAAGTTCAACAAAAATTTTCTTTGATTATACCTCGTAAAACCTTTAGCAGTCGATTTTGGGCCGTTTTACCGACTGATTTTAGGCTTCGACAACATCTGCGATGAAGTTTTTGAGCGTCCCAAAGCTTAGCTTACCATTTCCGATGCAGATAAGGTGACGATTAGCCTCGCAGAGCGTCCGATTGTGCTCGCTGCACCGTTTGCAAGCGCTACGTTGTCTGGTTGCTGCTTCGTGTCGTGTCGTCGCGACACCATCAGAAGAATTGATCGAATTTCAAGGCGGTATGTTTGTCTTCACTTTAGCATTAGCTTAGCTGGGGACAATTAGTGACGTTTTGGAGGTCAAAACACAAGAAGAGGCATGGTGACGGTTTGGAAAAGGGGTAATTGAGGTCACCAAAACAAAATCTGCAAAGTTCCGCCATACGGGTGTCATTCGGGAGGCGCTTGCATATCATATGTGGTTCTTCGGACTCCCTGATTGATTCAGCACAACTTTGATTTTTGAAATTTTTTTTTTTAAAAAAAAAATTTTTTTTTTTAAAAAAAAAACAAAAATGACGATTTTTGTTTTTTTTAACAACCCTAGGCAGACAGTGCAATTTCCACCTTTCGAGATCCTGAAAAACGATGCGTAAATGTGAGTTCTTTGCTTCTATCTCACCTTAGCGACATCGGAATTTGTTGAACTAGCCTTTGCGACGCTCAAGTACTTCAATGCGCGAGTCGATCATCACTCACCAAGGCTGAAAACAGTCGATAAATCAATCCAGAATACCACCTGCAGCGTTGAAGACTAAGTGACAAGGTAAAGTCAAAGAAAATTTTTGTTGAACTTTCGAAAAATTATGCCAAAAACGGCATTTTCAGGGCACATTAAAGAAAAAATTTCAAAAATTTTTAATAAAAAAATATAAAAAAATGCTCATTTTTTTACTTTTTTTTTTAAAAATTGAAAAAAAAAATTTTTTTTTGACCCTTACATCTCTAGGCGTGGGCCATGGGGGGTGCACTATTGTAGAAAATTTTCTGGGGGGGTGCACACCCCCCACCCCACCCATGAGATTTTTTCGCTTAAATTTTGAAGGAAAAACGCTAAATTTTGCTGCAAAATCTTTGAAATTACAATGAAGAATGTCAAGTTATCATATATTTAGCTTATATTATAGACTTTAAAGACAAAAAATCATGATTTTTGAGCAAAAATTCATGATTTTTGGGTGGTCCGAGAAAATTTTCGGGGGGTGTCACTGTTACTTAGGTCCATCTAGGGGGGGGGTGGGGGGGGGGGTGTCTAGCAAATTTCGAGGGGAGGGGTGTGGATGGTCCAGTGTCAGGTTTTGGGGGGTGGGTGTCGCTGACCCCCCCCCCCCCCGACCCCCCCCCCCACAATTATCTAAAAATGCGTGAGACGCATATAAAAGGAGGAATATGGCCTTGTGTAAGCAGTGAAAGACTTGGCTCGACAACGCTTTTCAAGTATCTGATGTGGTACACACGGATAAAAGTACATAAGAGTCATATTTTTGCGCCGTTTATTTATGATTTCGGTTGCACATGGCAACCCTCGTACTTTGTATTGTAGACAAATGACCTTTCACATTTGCGGATTTCGGGCATTTAGCGACCACTAAAACTACTAAAATAACAATCAGACTTTAGCTCGCTGACACTGGTTTGTTCAGGACAAATTGTATCGCAGAAGCATTGCGCAACGCAAGGTCTCCTGTGGCAAAGGCAATGACTCACGGGACAGACGGTTTATCCTGCCACACTAGTTGAAGGTGACACCGGTAAAAAAGGTGAAAATCAACGGAAGACAACTCCTTTTTGTCACTGGTGCTGGTGTGTACACAGCGGTGCGTACGTTAACAACAACGAAAAAGCTACATGCAACAATGTTTTGCAATCTCTAATTTTTCTGTTTTTGCACAGAATTTACAGAATTTCCCACATGGCGTGATTTTAGATTAAATCGAAGAGAACAATTAAAAAATAACTTCAAAGTTTTACGCTTTTCAGCAAAACGAAAACGAAAACGAAAACTTTCGGATTCGCTGCCCTCCGGGGATATAGCGACCGCAGGCCACCGAAACCGAAATCGGGCTAAGATCACTGGTGCCCCCAGGACAGAGCGGGGCTTAGAGGCTGCCCCCTCACATGCCGAGGGTATTGGTTCCACGGGATGGTGAGCCGTCCATTCCCCAATCCCACCGGAGTTTGGTACCTTCGGGTTTCCGGAATCGGTGGGGGGCGTGCTTCAAAAAACAAACAAACAAACGCGGCGCAAAAATATGACCCTTATGTACTTGTATCCGTGTGTACCACATCAGATACTTGAAAAGCGTTGTCGAGCCAAGTCTTTCACTGCTTACACAAGGCCATATTCCTCCTTTTATATGCGTCTCACGCATTTTTAGATAATATTCTGACTTTTACATAAGCCCCGAAGGTCGGACCAAAATCACAATTCGTTGGTCACACATTCTTCTAAACCCCGGACAACTCAGGTTTTTCATTTTTCGTTTTTAGGCCGATTTCTCCTATGCCATTTCTACGGCCGATTCCCCAAAATCGTCACGATTCAGTACCTAGAATCGCTCACAAAAGAAAAACTGACCCAAAAGCCGTGATCGGCGTAATGAATTACCATGGAAAACACCGTTTTCTTGTTTTTCATTTCTGGACCGGTTTCGCTAAATTCCACGGCCGATTCACCATAAATCGTCACGATTCAGTATCTAGAGTTGCTCATACAAGAAAACTAACCCAAAATCCGTGATCAGCACATTGAATTACCCTGGAAAAACCGTTTTCTCGTTTTTCATTTCTGGACCGATTTCGCCAATTTCCACGGCCGATTCGCCCGAAATCGTCACGATTCAGTATCTAAAGTTGCTCACGTAAGAAAACTAACCCAAAATTTGTGATCAGCGGATTGAATTACCCTGGAAAACACCCTTTTCTTGTTTTTCGTTCCTGGACCAATTTCGCCAACTTCCACGGCCGATTCGCCCGAAATCGTCACGATTCAGCATCTAGAGTTGCTCACGTAAGAAAACTAACCCAAAATTCGTGATCAGCGCATTGAATTACCCTGGAAAACACCCTTTTCTTGTTTTTCGTTTCTGGACCGATTTCGCCAACTTCCACGGCCGATTCGCCCGAAATCGTCACGATTCAGCATCTAGAGTTGCTCACGTAAGAAAACTAACCCAAAATCCGTGATCAGCGCATTGAATTACCCTGGAAAACACGCTTTTCTTGTTTTTCGTTTCTGGACCGATTTCGCCAACTTCCACGCCCGATTCGCCCGAAATCGTCACGATTCAGCGTCTAGAGTTGCTCACGTAAGAAAACTAACCCAAAATCCGTGATCAGCACATTGAATTACCCTGGAAAAACCGTTTTCTCGTTTTTCGTTCCTGGACCAATTTCGCCAACTTCCACGGCCGATTCGCCCGAAATCGTCACGATTCAGCATCTAGAGTTGCTCACGTAAGAAAACTAACCCAAAATTCGTGATCAGCGCATTGAATTACCCTGGAAAACACCCTTTTCTTGTTTTTCGTTTCTGGACCGATTTCGCCAACTTCCACGGCCGATTCGCCCGAAATCGTCACGATTCAGCATCTAGAGTTGCTCACGTAAGAAAACTAACCCAAAATCCGTGATCAGCGCATTGAATTACCCTGGAAAACACGCTTTTCTTGTTTTTCGTTTCTGGACCGATTTCGCCAACTTCCACGCCCGATTCGCCCGAAATCGTCACGATTCAGCGTCTAGAGTTGCTCACGTAAGAAAACTAACCCAAAATTCGTGATCAGCGCATTGAATTACCCTGGAAAACACCCTTTTCTTGTTTTTCGTTTCTGGACCGATTTCGCCAACTTCCACGGCCGATTCGCCCGAAATCGTCACGATTCAGCATCTAGAGTTGCTCACGTAAGAAAACTAACCCAAAATTCGTGATCAGCGCATTGAATTACCCTGGAAAACACCCTTTTCTTGTTTTTCGTTTCTGGACCGATTTCGCCAATTTCCACGGCCGATTCGCCCGAAATCGTCACGATTCAGCATCTAGAGTTGCTCGCGTAAGAAAACTAACCCAAAATTCGTGATCAGCGCATTGAATTACCCTGGAAAACACCCTTTTCATGTTTTTCGTTTCTGGACCGATTTCGCCAACTTCCACGGCCGATTCGCCCGAAATCGTCACGATTCAGCATCTAGAGTTGCTCACGTAAGAAAACTATCCCAAAATCCGTGATCAGCGTATTGAATTCCTACGGACTAAACATTTCTGCTATTTTTCGTAGCTCAGACAAAATTTGTAAGACTGAAAAAATGATACCCAGTCAAAATGCTACGAATTTTCAAAAAATGCACAATTTTGACCCAAAAAATGCCCGGGCAAAAAATAAACAAAATTTTCAAAATCTACGGATGAATTTACCCGAGGAAAAATTCTTGTTCAACTGTGAAAGTGTCCCAGCTAAAAATTGAAAGGGCGAACACTTAAAACCAGGTGACAACCCTGCCAACTTTCAAAAAAGCCCAATATTTACCCCAAAAAGGGGTCGGGGCAAAAAATTAACTCATTTTTCCAAATCTACGGATGAAATTACCCTAGGAAACATTTTTCTTCAACTGTGAAAGTGTCCCAGCTAAAAATTGAAAGGGCGAACACTTGAAACCCGGTGAAAACGCTGCGAACTTTCAAAAATGCCCAAATTTTTACCCAAAAAAGTGGTCGGGGCAAAAAATTAACCCATTTTTCCAAATCTACGGATGAAATTACCCCAGGAAACATTCTTGCTAGACTGTGAACGTGTCGCAGGTAAAAACTGAAAGCGCGAACACATGTTGATTACATACCAGAAAAAAAAAAGAGATAGAAAAATAAGTAACACTGTTTTCAGAATAGGTTTTTCGTGTCTACAGCGTATGAAAAGTAGTCGGAAAAAAATTTTTTCGCGGCTCCAAGCACAACTTTGGGTGTTCGTTTCGTGTGCACAGAACCAAGTTTGTGGCTTATACTATGCTCGCTGGAGGAAGCGAGCAAATTTGAAAAACGCGCGCGAGAGGATAACGGCTCATATAATGCGTGATGCGCTGTCCGCTCGCTGACGCTCGCTCGCGCATCCGCATGATAGGGTTGTTAAACAAAAATGAAAATTTTTTTTTTTAAAAAAAAGTGATTAAAAAAAAACAAAAATGCCGATTTTTTTTTTTAAAAAAAAAATTCGAAAAATTTTCCTCTAATATGCTCTGAAAACCTCAATTTTGGCACAATTTTTCGAAAGTTCAACAAAAATTTTCTTTGATTATACCTCGTAAAACCTTTAGCAGTCGATTTTGGGCCGTTTTACCGACTGATTTTAGGCTTCGACAACATCTGCGATGAAGTTTTTGAGCGTCCCAAAGCTTAGCCTACCATTTCCGATGCAGATAAGGTGACGATTCGCCTCGCAGAGCGTCCGATTGTGCTCGCTGCTCCGTTTGCAAGCGCTACGTTGTCTGGTTGCTGCTTCGTGTCGTGTCGTCGCGACACCATCAGAAGAATTGATCGAATTTCAAGGCGGTATGTTTGTCTTCACTTTAGCATTAGCTTAGCTGGGGACAATTAGTGACGTTTTGGAGGTCAAAACACAAGAAGAGGCATGGTGACGGTTTGGAAAAGGGGTAATTGAGGTCACCAAAACAAAATCTGCAAAGTTCCGCCATACGGGAGTCATTCGGGAGGCGCTTGCATATCATATGTGGTTCTTCGGACTCCCTGATTGATTTGGCACAACTTTGATTTTTGAAATTTTTTTTAAAAAAAAAAATTTTTTTTTTTTAAAAAAAAACAAAAATGACGATTTTTGTTTTTTTTAACAACCCTAGAAGCAGAGAACTCACATTTATGCATCGTTTTTCAGGATCTCGAAAGGTCGAAATTGCACTGTCTGCCACTGCAAGCGTAACTTCGTTGGTTGCTCGTTGCTGTTTCGCCTCGTGTCGTCAGCATGATCACACCGGTTTGTTGTTGAACTTGTTTCCGTGTTATTTGAGGTGAATTGAGAGGCAAAACACGAGACGTGATGTCGTCGGTGGGAAAATGGGGTTGCCGAAACCAAGTCTGAAATTTTCACCCTCCTCCCATATGAGTGGGGGTCATATGGTAAGTCGGTGGCTCCTCAGATGGTGATATTCGGACTCCCTGAAAAATTCTGAACAACTTTGATTTTTAAAAAAAATAAAAAAAATTTTTTTTTGAAAAGAAAAAAATTGGGATTTTTTTTGACATCTCTAGGAGCACCGGAACTGCAGATGCAGCTGTTTTAATAATGATGCATTACGGATCCCGAATGACTCCTCCTATCGGTGTGGAACATTAGAGATTTTTGTTTCGGGTCAGCGGAGCGGAGCCCTTTTCCAAACCGATATCAAAATTTTGTTAAAAAACTAAATAAAAAAACAAAAAATGCCGATTTTTACTAAAAAAATGAAAGTTTTCTCTTAATACAAAAAGATGAAGTCTGACTGAAAGATTAATTTCAGGCACAGTTTTTCAAAAATTCAACAAAAATTTTTTTCGACATCACCTTGCAAAACCGTGCAGGTCCAAAATCGACATTCACCGATTGCTTTTTGGCTTGAACCACTTTTGGAATGAGTTTGAGCGTCGCAATCGCTTGGCTGAACGTTGGCGGGTTGAACACTTCCTCTCCTCCAATGCAGCCAAGGTGACATTTCATTTCTCGTTGTGAATTCTGAGCGTCCGAGCTGAGCTGCACAGCACCGTCTGCATCTGCAAGCGCCACTTTGTTTGGTTGCTGTTTCGTATTGTGTCGTTTCGTGCGCGTCGTTACGTCGTCGATTGACCAACTTTTTAGCCGGTAAGCTGTTTTCAGTTTAGCTGGGAGTCATTAGTGGCGTTTAACTGGAGGGGTCCGTTCAAAAGACGATGTCACGCACAGGCACAACACACGACACGAAACAGCAAACAAACAAAGCAGCGCTTGCAGACGGTGCAGCTCGGGTCGGTCGCTCATGATTCACCACAATGAGAAATGATTGGTTACCTTGGCTGCATTTGAATGTTCAGCCAAGCTTTGCGACGCTCAAAAACTGTTCCAAAAGTTGTTCAAGCCCAAAAACAATTGATAAAACGGTCCAAAAAGTTTTGATTTTGTACCCGTGGACGGTTTTGCAAAATTGCAAGGTAAAGTCAAAGAAAATGCTTTTAAACTTTCCGAAAAATGTGCCAAAAATGACACAGTATATTGAGAGAAAATTTTTCTTAGTTTTTATTGAAGAAAACTGGCATTTCGTTTTTCTATTCAATTTTCGCAAATTCGCTGTTGCAGAAACAGACTGCTGCTTCGTTTTGCTAACTTATTTCAAACAAATGATGGAGACCAACAGCGTGCAACTGCTCAACGTGATTGTAACGAGCAATTTGAACGATTTTCATTCGGAGCGAAGGTTTCCCACCACGCTAAAAGTAGTCGACTTGAAAGTGAGCTAATTCATTTTCACTTTTTGATTATCAATTCAACATGTATCATGTACTTTCTGTGTTTGTTCTTTGTCTGCATTTTTTGTGGTTTGCGCCATTATCCAGACCAGAGCTTCAGATCAGATGTCATAGCTCTTGCTCACCAGATTTAATTTTCAGAGTGCACAAAATCGCATACCCTTTTTTGAACCCTTTTTTGAACCCTTCCAGCGTGTGCAGTCCAGTCAATTGTCCAGTTGTATACTGCTAAACATTCCAGAACAAGCTCGAGCTCCTGACGGGCGCCGCATCGAGCTCGATGCAGTTGGAGCTGCGAACGAAGGAGAACATTTTCGTCGCCAATTTGGATGAGGCCGAAAGAACGCTGGGCGAATGCGGCGTCGCCGACACGATGATCGTACACGTCAAGGACCATCCGATCGAGACGATCGACGATTCGCATGTGCAGAAATTCGAGATCTCAGACGAAGCGTACGCAGCGAGAAATGGTGAGCGCGATTGTTGAATTAGAATCAAAGAATCAAACTGCAAATCACAGATAATCAGCTGATTGGCTGCTTTTGAATCGGGCTCCGTCATTGGTCAAACTCTATCCAGCTTGGCGCAGCCTGCAAGCAAGCAGTTTGCACGAATTGCACGTGTTTTCACAGCTTGTTTGTAAATGGGACCATTGTTTTGATCATTTTCTCCATTCTGCAATCACAGTGAACGTGAACATGCTACTTTTCGGTGAAGTGTGTCTATGATCATGAACAATTAGTTTTCTTTCTTGTTTCATTTTCGATGGTTAAAACGTGAATATCAGAGGCTACTAAGGAACATGAACTGCATCAATGTGCATCTAAACGCAGAGTGCTGTTTCACAGGCCGTTTGTGCTTTACCTTCGGCGATTTTCCAAAAAAAACTAGTTTCTATTTTTCAGACAGCGTTCTCGCATGGAAAAAGCGCCAACAGCTCGGCCGTTTTAATCCGGAGCTGCAGAAAGCTCGCGAGCAACAGATCACGCAAACAGTCACAGAGTCCGCTGAGGCAGCGAAACGCAAAGGAATCCAGGTGCGGATCTTAAAATTCGAATTCGTTTTTCTCTTTGAAAATCGCTCACTGAGCAATTAGCTGACTTGTTTCTTGTTGTTTTTCGTCCTAGCCAACTTCGTAGTGGCACCGTGCAACGTTTTTGCTTTCGTTTCAGGTCGGTCAACGGTGTGAAGTTCGACTTGCGAACGTTCCAGCTCGCCGCGGCCAGGTTGCGTTTGTGGGTGCGACGCACTTCAAGGCGGGCACTTGGGTCGGCGTCTGCTACGATGAGCCGTACGGCAAGAACGATGGCTCTGTGGACGGCAGAAAGTTGGTCGTTGAATGAAAGAGCTGCAGTGCTTTGAAAAAAGCCGCTCTTCAAGCCAATTAATCGAGAATTGAACGAATCTTCGCAACACATGAAATAAAAACTGAACAGAGCTGTTCAGTTTTTTGTTTGCAGTGAACCTTTTGCATTGAATTTGGTACCCAATTCATTTTATGAGCATGTTTCAGGCTGCGTCATTTGGTGACAATTCTTTCTTATTTGCTGTACACTAAAAACTTCTCATTGCAGATATTTCGAGTGTGCCCCAAATTACGGCTCATTTGTGCGACCTCAAGATTTGGAAGTTGGCGATTTTCCAGAGTTTTCGATTGATGACGATGATGAAATGGATGAAATCTAAAAATCTTTGGGGTTGTTTGTGCATCTTCAAAAATGAGATTCGGTGGTTGGTGGTTTGGCTTGTTTGTTTTGAAGTGATATGCACTGCAGAGTTTATCGATTGTCAGCCAACGATCTCTTGCGATAAATTATGTTGTGCGCTTTTTTGTTTCACAGAATCATTTTTTGTATTCGTGATGATTGCTGCCGAGTCAGTTGCAACTGTCGTTATTTTGTTTCGTTATTGCTTTACACATTGCTTTGTTGTGAACTTGCTTATCATGCTTGACACGAATACAAATTGGATAAAATTGAAAAACCGATTCAGCTTCTTAGTGATTCTTGGAAACAAGTTTGTGAAACCGCACACCGCTGTGGTGGAATGTGTTTTCTTTTTATTTTGACAATGTTCTGTGAAGACACATCAAAAAATCATCACGAAGGTGAAGCAGATAGTCAAACCGTCAGCACCGTCTCCAGCCGGATGTCACCCGAAATTTCCACGCTTGAAATCAAGTCCGGATTCGCACGTTTGTCGTGGTTGAACGTGACCACGCTGCGATTGTTCACAAAGATCTGAAAGATATTCGATTTTTCCAGTACTTTTTCAGGTAATTTTTTTGCACGAATCGCACACTGTTCAAAGCAAAAGCGTAAATTTCAGTAATCAACCACGATTCAAAGATGAACTCGTGCCTGCAGCAGCCGAACGTCGTTCAGTATGACCAATTCCATGTGTTCGTTTTCTCGGAACGGATACATGCAGTTTGGCACTTGTGGACCAGAGTTTTCGCCTGATATTGTACGACTGAGTGACAGCATCTGCAAATAGAACCATCAATCTTTTTTTTGCTAAAAACGGAAGTCCTGAAAGTCAACCTGAGTTGAGATTTCAGTTGTGAAGTGCATTGGAATGTCGTTCTTCTCGTTGAACAATTTGATGTCCACACGCGTTGCGCCAAGTTGCCCAGTTAGAATCAGTTTGTGCCCAATCGCAAGTCCGTAGGTCAAGTCTTTTTTGTACGGCAGCTCCTGGAAGCAAAAATAGTTGTTACTCTTTATTTTTTGCAACTTTTGGTGAGTAAAAAGCCTAAGCTTCTCCAGACTTACATACTGTACACCTTCGGTGTGTATTTTCTCCAACACCACTGCTCCATTGACGTGAATTCGTTTTGCTTGCTCTGGGTTGAGCGGCTCGGGAATCACGGTTGGTGGAATGTCATTCAATGCGATCTGCAGTCCGAGAATCGTTGACATTAACATTAACCAGGTGTTGATTTGTTCAACAAGAAACTCAGATTGGTTCGTCTTTCAAACCAACTTTTGTTTCATTTTCACCGATGGTAATGCAAACCGTGAACTCAGAACCGGCAGCAAGCTTGCAGTTTTTCAGGTTTATCTGTTGATTCAAACCCAATTCCACGTCGAAACACTTGCACAACGCATCGCTGGCAAGACAGCGTGCCTGCAACTTCATTCCAACCTCCTCATCTGCATCGCCAAGCAAGTGAATGTGGAAACTGAAAGTTATGGAGGTTATTGTGAACATTATGAATGTCGAGAAGATTCGTTTCAAACCGCTTTTTGTATGCAATTTCGACCCATTTTAACAATACCTGTCATTTTCTGTGTTTAAATCACTGTTTATCTTCCCGCTGAGCACCAACGTTTGTCCAATTCGCAGCGGTTCTTGTAGCGCTGCCATGAGTGGAAGAGCCTGAACGATGAGGTAAAGATCAAGAACACAATACCGATTCTGCACAAACCCAAGAAACTTTCAGAAAACTCACAAATTTAACACGAGGGTCCATGGTAGCAGATGCTCGTTTCAGAGAGTTCGACAATCAATTAAAATAGTTTGCTTTTGAGTTTTTTCGTTTCTTTCAAGTTCAACAAAAAGACGGGTGAATCAACAATGAGTGAAATTGTGAAACATAATCCATACGCTGGAGTTTAACATAACGGGAACAACAACACACGAACGTTGGTTTACGTTAGAAAAATTGCACACAATAAACAACACAACAAAGTAAACAGCATAGTCATCCGCACTTTCGTAACATGTTGTATTTTATGTTTTTGGTGAAAAGGCTGTTTTGTTCGACCCAGTGCTGACATTTTGTTTTCGAAGCCTGGTGGGTTAAATAAAACGATGCAGATGGCAGCTTTCGCAAATAACCATTTTTGTGACACTGGAGCATCCCGGCGTCTCAGAATTACTGCTCAAACTTCAGCGCTAAAATTTGTGCACATCTAAACTAAAAACACATGCACTCAACAAGCTGGCACTTTATTTCTCACTTGTTATTTCTCATTTCAAGCGCCAAAGCAACCAGACATAGCTCGATAAGTCAAAAAATGTGAAGCACAGTCGCATCAAAATACAAAGCAGACCACAAAAACCACAAGCGGCGACACGAATAAATAGCTGCGCGCATATCCCCGGACGCCCGTCGGTGTGTATCGACACAAAAACCAATGAGCTGGAGGGAATAGCGGCAGACACACATACACCACACAATCTGTTTATTGAGCATAACACAGTGCCATTGTACAGGGTGTCCCAAAAAAACATAACAAAAATAAATGGCTCGTGCGGGCGACTGGTTGCACGTGAAGCCGTGAAATTTGAAACACTTTTAGAAATAAGGAACACATTTTGTGTGTCCAAATTTTATCCCGAAATTCCACTTTTTCAATAATATTTCAGCAGAAATGCGTAAAAACTCAAAAATCACCTAACTTCAGCATTTTGACTCAGGATAATCATCGTTGTCGTCTTCAAGATTCACATATGGCAGTGGCGCAAGTTCATCTTCAGCTTCGTCTTCATTGATGTCATCAGATGTATCCTCTCGACCCTTTAGTATCACTTTTTTCAGCTGGTCAATGTCGTTTTCATTGTTCTCAATGATTACCGACATTCGGTGTTCGAAATTGATGAGCACTTTCTGGTGCAGCGCCCGATCATCGTTGCTTTTTGCACACCACTGCGAATTTTGGTTTTCAAATTGTCGAAAATGTTGGGCGCCGAACGGTACACAATTTCCTTCAGGTGCCCCAAACCCATAAGTCAAGAGGAAAATTGAAACAAGTGCGCGAGTGGCTGTCGCAGTCGTTCGGTGACCGCTGGATCGGCCGCATGGGCAGAATTGAATGGCCCGAGAGGAGTCCGGATATGAAGCCTTTGACTTCTACGTTTGGGGGCATCTGACGGATAATGTGGGACATTTTCGGCGCCCACCACTGCATCGGTGCGCAAAAAAATCATCGATGATCGGGCGCTGCACCAGAAAGTGATCAAACTTCAAACATTGCATGTCGGCGTTCATTCAGAACAATGGAAAACACATTGAGCAGCCTAGAAAAATAAAACTGAACGACTGTGAGCATGAGCATGATGACATCAGTGAAGTTGAAGCTGACGATGAGCTTGTGCCACTGCCAGATGAGATTCTCGATGACGACAATGATGTTTATCTTGAGTAAAAAAACTGAATTTAGGTGATTTTTGAGTTTTTTACGTTTTTCTGCTGAAATATTATTGAAAAAATAAAATTTCGGGATAAAATTTGGACACACAAAATGTGTTCCTTATTTCTAAAAGTGTTTCAAATTTCACGGCTTCACGTGCAACCAGTCGGCCGCACGAGCCGTTTACTTTTGTTATGTTTTTTTTTGGGACAGCCTGTATTGCACCAGTCAACTGTATATAGTCCTCCCTGTGTGTGCATTGGTATGTAGCTGCCAGCCACCAGCCTCGACGCAATCTCACGCAACATGCACACACGACACACACACTCAAGTGCAGCCGAACACGAAACATCATTTCCATGTGCACTGCTCAGAGAGCGCTGCATATTTGTTTCGATGTTCAGCGTCAGAACAACAGAAAAAAACGAACCGACAGACATCTGAAATTGTGCCTGCGAGGCGGCTATAAACTCGTGCACTTGTTACTTATTTGGTTCGTTGTTCGTGTCTTTGATATATTTATGTTCTTGTGCTTGCAGCCGCAAACGTGCGTTCCTCTCAGCGTCGCTTCTTCGTTACCAGAACGGCCCTTTTGTTGTGTTCATGAAAATGATGACTGACTGCGTCTGACTATCAATGTCAGTCAAGTGTCATCTACTGATACAGTTTGCGAACGAAAACTTGGTGCCCTTCTCTGAATTGCCTTTACTCTGACCGATTTCTCTCTTCTTCATTTGAACGAACACTTGTCTTTCTGTAATGTCTACCACGCCTGGTTCCGCCGATACACCGTCTGATCCCGCGCCAAATTCGTTCGAAGCCATTCAAAATGAATCGGAGGCGACCGAGAACGAAACCTCAGAAGCGGACGACAGTGCTCCGATCGATCACGAACAACCGCTGGAGCTGGTTTCGCCGTCGGAATCGATTTTCACTGCCATTGGCGAAAGTTTCAACTGGACCAGCGTTCGACCATGCCCGCTGTGGTCGTGCACGTTCTGTGCGCACGTGCGGACGACGGCGACGAGCAGAGAAACGGAACAGGAGGCGAGTAGAAGCAGCAACGAATTGGAGCATGCAAAGTTGAACACACCGACCAGAAATGCCCGTCGATACGAACGCGTTGAGTGTCCGATTTGCTTCAGGTTGGTTGCAGAGGTTGCTGCACTGAAATGAAGCGGATTTACAGTCCAACTGTAAAACATATCCAACTGGCTGGTTGGTTGGTGATCACGTGATGCATGGATTCTGTGCAAACCAAACTCCACCTCCACGGCAACTCATGCACAGAATGCATGGATTGACCAATCAGCTCGTTGGATATGTTACTGAGTTTGACTGCACATGTGCGATTCATTGGGAAGAATTGTAACCACTTTTCATTTCCGTATGTCCATTTTTGTCTGTTTCACATGTGACATTTGCGATATGCAATGTAGATGCACAAAATGGAGCGGGCAAAAAAGAATACGGAATGAAGTGTAGGCAAAATTAACATGGAATATGCATAACTGAGCAAAAAGGTGAAAACAAAACAAACAAACAAAAAACAATTGGTTCAACTTGCAGCAGCAGCGTCCCATCAACAGCAATGGCGCGTTGCGGCGGCTGCGACCAAGCGGCCTGCCTGCTGTGCCACCTGCGTCTGGCAGCGCCATCATCTCACTCGATCACGTCATCGTCACATTCCTTCATGATGGAAGCGTGCTGTGCGTTCTGTCGACATCCGTACGAACAGTTGAATATCGACTTTCTGCAGCTGATACACCGCGCTCACGAACAACTGCTGCCGGTGAATTTGGTGGCGCGTTTCTTTGTTAGATCTGAGACGCAGTGCAATCAAAGACAGGGTTCAAAGAAAAAAGGTGTGTACGAAAACAAACAAAACCGCCTTGCAGTTTCCGTGGAAGGCTGAAACCGATGAGGCAGCAACGGTTGAAGCCGTTCGCGGACAAATGGCACGTGTGACGACGCGAACTCAGGTCAGAAACAATCGATCGACCAGCAACCGTGGCGTCAGCCGAACTACGGCGGCGTCCCGATCTGCCACTTCTGTCAGTTTCATATCAGTTTCCTTTCACAACTTATTCAGTTTGAAAATTCCTAGTTGAGGAATGGAACGGATGAGTAAAAATCAGGATCGACACTGTCCGGAAAGTTCGCTTTTTATGGTGTCTGCAGGTGCGGTGCGACTATTGCGGTGCCTCTGGCTCGCAAGCACGTCGGGCACCGTTTCTTTCTACAAAAAGGGACGAACTTTTCACATTACTATTTCCAAAGAGAATCTTGTAAAACATCTTATTGAACCTTGACATGTTCACACGCTCGAACACACTCGACTGCAACTTCCGCCAACTGCAGCACTCCCGCAATCGTTCGCACGCCACCACCGACGCGCGTCGTGTGCACGGCGGCCGCGGTGCCTCCGCTGGCGGTTCGTCCCGTCCGACCAGTGGCAATCACCATCACCATCACCGTCATCACCATCCGTCATCCAGCAGTCATCACCAGTCAACATCAGCGTTGAATCCACAGGCGAATTTCGTTCGAATGGTCTCCGTGTTGCCATTCCCATTTCCGGTGACACGTCGCGTCAAGGTGGTCACGCCGACAACGTCGTCGTCCGCTCGATCGACAGCGGTCGCACGAACGACTGTGGCACGCGCCAGGACTGTCAGAATTGGTCAGGCACAACTGGGCGGTTTTTGGACAATTGGGCAGCAGAACTGCAAATGATAGCAATTGAAAATGGGGTCACTTTCATTGGTCCTGTCGTCAGCTCGATGCAGCCAATCGGCGCGGCGTGCCAGATTCAAATCGGCCATCAGCTGCTGGCTGCTTGATCTAACTTGGTCGATGCAGCAATGCAGCATGCCAGATTTAATCATTTTGTGTCAGAATGTGCGACCTGCACATTTTACGGCCTTCACTGTGCAAGCAAAATAGTTACCCACCTAACCACTTTACTACCAAACGAATTCAAACACAATTCGTGTAGACTTCCATGCTCCTTCTTTAATACTTCAGTCCAACGTCGATCGACTGCTCAACCACCGTAAGCGTGTCATCGGCGTTGACTTCGGTGCTGTATTGAAACTCTGTGATTGTTGCAAATCACCGGTTATTTTGTTTTTTGGCAATTTCCGATAATCGGCTGAAATTGTATCAGCTGTTCCAACGAAACTTTGTCTTCTGCTTTTTTAATTCCCATTCACCGTCATTATGTTTTGTTTTTATAAAATACGAAGATAACCGTTTCAGAATTCGCAAATTACACAAGTATTACACTTACAAAATGCAGTAGAGCCCAAACACATTTAAAAAAAGGTAGAATCTTGAAAACATAAAGCATTACAATCACAAAGCGGCACCAGAAAGCAGAATTAAAAAATAGAACGAAATTATCCCGCATACTTTAAGATTCTACACGAAATCGAATCACAAACAACAAAACCCAGAAACGGATTAGCCAAAAAACGAAAATTGGAATAATATTCACCGGCGGTCACATTCACAGTTCACTAAATAGCCGTCAAACTATTTTCTCAATTTCGCAAAATTAAAAAAAAACTTGGATAAAATAAAAAAAATTAAAACATTACCATTGCCATACATATGGTGGCAGATTGAAAACAGTGTTATCAACCTAACAATACAATATTAAAAACGGGCAGAAGGGCACTGATATGAGAGACATGCATGGACTACGGTTGCCACGATTGCCTGGTGTTCTACACAACCATCACCGACATTAACTCTAAATCGCCCTCGATGCTCAGACCGCTGATGTTGTTCGGATCGACGCGATGAGCGTACGCGCAGAATTGCTCGTTGTTCACGTAGACCTGCGGTTGTTTACAAGCGGTCATTACGAACTTGCACAACTAGACAGTTAGTACAGAAAGCATGCATCACGTGATCACCAATCAATCAGCGGACTCGCTATGATTTAGAGTACGCGTTTCGTAACCGTGCACCTGATAAGAATACTGTTCGTTGACGATGATCACGTCGAACGCGATGTCGCCCTTGAACGGGAACGCGCCCTCGCGCTCCTCCTTGCCCCAGTCGCCTCCCTTCTTGCTGTTACGCACGACCGCCTGCAAAACACCAGAGCCACACACACTTCGCTCACAGCAGCTGTAGCCGTGCACATGGAACAGGCCGATTTCATTGCCAACTTTTTTGCCGTATTTAGACATTTCATGAATCACACGTTCAGGCTCGCCGTTTCTTGACATGAAATGTACTTTCAGAGGAGGTAATTTGCAACGCATCGGAGTTTCCATTGACGGCTGTTTGAGTGAGGCACTCTTGGCTTTCCAACACAAACACTACAACAACGTCGATTTTGGATTTCTTTCTCAGAAAAACGAAAAAAACCGACCTTTTCCTTGAAGCGCGGATTGAAATGGAACGCGGTGTCGCCATCGCCCGTCAGCAGATTGATCGAGAATCGTTCGGCCTTCTTTTCGGGCACACCAGACACGAACAGACGCTTGCCGGGGCGGAGGCCGCCGCTGATGCCAGACTCGTATGGAACGTTCTGTTTTTTTTACTTTTTTTTCAATTGTGATTTTGAAATGGCAAAATTTCGTGTTTGAAGCATTGACCACTTGCATGAGTGGCGGCGGGGTTGGTACGATTGATTGGTGAATCAACCACCAGTCTAGTCTAGTCGAACTCGACCCACACCCGTATGACGTTACTGTGCAACGTGGTGAGTCATGCCGCCAAGAGTTGGAAAATTACCGCTAAACTAAAAAACATGCGTGTTCACCGCATACGGCAGATTCAGCACGTTCCAGCGTTTCACCACACCGTCGCACGTGTTTCGGCTCGAACTGAATTGATTGACAGACAACGCCGCCAAATTAATTGAAAAGCATCCAACCAGCCGCCAACGAACAAACGGGATTTTTCCGGATTCAAAAGCTGAAACTGCGTGCTTACGTAGTATTTGCCGCCCCAGTGCACGGCCGACAGGCTGATTGGCCCATCGATGAACAAATGCGACACTTGCGTCAGCGGCTTGCGGTGTTCGTACGTGGCGTAGTCCTTTTGGTCGGCCATGATCTGCCACATAGAAACTGCTGTTGGAATCGACATTTCGGGCGAGTTCCACATTTTCGAAGTATACAGGGCGTTGCAAAAAAACTACAATGGACAAAACCGTCCAGACCCAACCAATCAACTGATTGCCAATATTTTAGGATTCGACTGTAAATCAATGGTTCGACTCGACTCATAAAAACTTCATGTTTTCTATATCTCTGAAAAGAGATGCGAATTTTGCGAAACACACACACAAAGGCCGTGCAGAAGCGGCCCCACCACAGAAACTTTGTTTGGAAAAGCAACACGAATGCGATGCATTTTCGCAAGGTCCTCTTGATGACGATACCAAACTGCAGAATCACACCGATTGGTCACCTCAAACTTGTCGCCGTGCGCCCGGATGCGAAAGTCGAACTCATCACCCGGCTTCCATTTCAGTTTGTGCTTCTCCTCCTTGCCCCAGTCGTTGTTGTCCTTGGTGTTGAACACGACCTCCTTGTGCTTGAAGCGAACACTGATGTGCAACGGGATGGTCGACGAGTTGTAGCCGTCGCCCGATGATGCGAGATTGATCGTCAGACTGAACGATGGTGGACAATAAGCTGTTATTGGTTGCAGTTGCGAATCTGAACTTGCGCCGTTCAGTATTCAGTTTTTCTAGAAGCCAGTTTTATAAAAGCTTAGCTGGCAATAGTGCAACATAACTGAGCGCCTAAATAAATTCGTGAGACAACGTGATTCAGTTTCCTTACATCACTCACAAATGAATGAAGCAGAGAATGACAAAGCATACAATGAACCAGTTCATGTGAACAAACGGAACTGTGCTGCTGTAGCACTGGAGGGCTACCAAGCGCTCATAAAACTAGCCACAGTGGTCGGTAGACCCATCGCTGATGTGACAATGTGGTCGTGTGAGTGATGGTACATCTCGCATCGGTGCGACAAATGCAAACACGGGGACAGGAGAGAACTTGCTCCGGTTACCTGGGCTGCCCTGTCCTTGTACTGCAGTGCACTCAACACACCGCCGCAGCATCACTCACACACCGGTAGCCACCAGGGTGAGGGATTGGATTTTCAATGGAGAACCACTCATATATTTTTCAAACAATAATCTGGCTGGGCAGCTTTCACCGAAAGTTTTCATTTCTGAAGATAGCGACATTTACAATCAATAGTTGCATTTGTGCGACGGTTCCGTCGGAACTTGACACATCAGTTCAGAAAACCACTTTGTAAATAAAACCTTGACTACACTCGACACTCACACTGGATTCGAGTCTTCTTCGCTCAGGTCAAACTCGAGAAACTGGCCGCGTATGGCGAGCACCTGACCCGGCTCAACAGTGCGCTCCAGACGAGCATTGTGCGGTACGGGCTGCAAAACAATTCGGATGTGCGAAAAACAGCAACGCAAGTGGACAAAATAAGCTCTGCGAAAAAAAACTGACATACCAAATGACGAAAGTCCATGGCGGCTAGCGGAATATTGTTTTATGTTCAATATCAGAGAATGTGAATGTGAGAATTAGAAGTGCACCCAAACCTGAATAAAACAAAAAAAACAAAAAATTGTTCCTGAAACAGTCAACCTTACCAAATAGCGGCATTTCTTGTCAAAATAGTAGGCCATATTCTACAAACAGAATGAACAGACAGACAGGTGAACGTGAAATTTAGTGAATCGAATTCAAAACCGCACAGCTTGGCCGAAAGCAAACAGAAACCACTTGGATGAATTGAAATATGAAGATGACCACGACTAAAACGTTCTAGAAACAAAACAAGCTGAAAATTCCTTGCGCTGCCACCATATAACTGAACACAGGCTGCACTTGTCGTTTCTTTAGACCTGACTTTCAAAAGCTTTAAAACTGTTCTGAAATGTAGAATTGACATTGATTGCCAATTGCCTTTGTTGAAAGCAAAAACTTTCAACGATGCTTATTCCGCCCATGTTGGGTGACTCAGGCCAGGCCGCGGTTTGATCGACTCCGCAAAAAATGGTGAAAAACATTTTTTTGATGAATAACTCTGACAGACTATTATTTGTCAGCTGCTATAGTCACCTGCGTCCTTCGACTGATAACGAAACGACTAACTTGTATAGACATATGCGATGCGATATGATGCCTCTCAACCGTGTACGTGTATCTGCCAAGTGCCAACCAACTAGCCTGCCTAGGGTTGTTAAACAAATTAAAAAAAAAGTGATTAAAAAAACAAAAATGCCGATTTTTTTTTAAATTCGAAAAAATTTCCTCTAATATGCTCTGAAAACCTCAATTTTGGCACAATTTTTCGAAAGTTCAACAAAAATTTTCTTTGATATTACCTCGTAAAACCTTTAGCAGTCGATTTTGGACCGTTTTACCGACTGATTTCAGGCTTATACAACATCTGCGATGAAGTTTTTGAGCGTCCCAAAGGTTGGCTTACCATTTCCGATGCAGATAAGCTGACGATTCGCCTCGCAATCTAAATTTGAGCGTCCAAGCTGCTCCGTTTGCAATCGTTACGTTGTCTGGTTGCCGTTTCGTGTCCTGCCGTCGCGACACATCATCAGATTTGATCGAATTTCAAGCCGGTATGTGTATTTTCACTTGGGCTGGGGACAATAAGTGACGTTTTGGGGGTCAAAACACTAGAAGAGGCATGGTAACGGTTTGGAAAAGGGGTAATTAAGGTCACCAAAACAAAATCTCCAAAGTTCCGCCATACGGGAGTCATTCCGGAGGCGCTTGCATATCATATGTGGTTCTTCGAACTCCCTGATTGATTTAGCACAACTTTGATTTTTGAAATTTAAAAAAACTTTTTTTTTCTTTTTAAAAAAAGCAAAAATGACGATTTTTGTTTTTTTTTTAACAACCCTAAGCCTGCCCAATATTCGAAAAGTGAAAAATGTATTGTAATTTGTTTATGCAAGAAAACAACCATGAAAACTGGAAAACATACCAAACATCATTCAGCATTAACCCACATAGGTGTCCAAAATTTGTGTGGTCAAAATGTGAAATTAGGTAGATATAGTCGTCCTGGATAATTTGTAGTATTAGCTGATTGGTTGACTGAACATCAGGTTGAAAAAAGAAATTTCTTCTTTTTTTCTGAATATTGTGATTTCTGTGCGCTTATTTTGCGTTGGCAGTGAAATTTTTAATGGAAAAATCTTGTTCATGATTTATGAGTTGCAGACAAATCAAGAGCCATAGTTGTTCTTGGGGGGGCCTGGGGGGGGCCGGCCCCCCCCCCCACAAAGTTTTCGAATCTATCTCTATCAGACAGGTTTTTTCGGCTCAGCTATTATCTATCTAAAAAATTTTCTCAGCCAGCTATCTATCTGAAAATTTTTGTTTTCGAACACATAAAATGAGTCAATTTTTGACCAAAATTGACCATTTTTGCTTGTAATTCTTGAAAATTTCGCTAATTTTAGGTAAAATACGCGTTTATACTTGATTTTTTGTGTATTTTTAGTATTATTTTGCTGTTTTTATAGCTTTTTAGCGTTTTAGCTATCTATCTATCAAATTTCAAAATTTTGACCGGCCCCCCCCCCCAAAGTCACATGGCCCCCCCCCGCGGCCCCCCCCCAAAATTTTCTAGCTATCTATCTGTCTGGAAAATTTGCTCCAGCTATCTATATCGCCCCCCCCCAACCCCTCGGCTCTGGAACAACTATGTCAAGAGCAGCAAGTTTCATGGCAAAGAAACTCTTTTTTGTTTGAAAAAAAGAACGATAACTGACGACGACGTTTCCCTTCGGAAAAAAATTCTGCAGAAATTGTCGCTGTAAATTTAAAATTGAAGTTTTTAAAACAGAAATTATAATTTGAAAAAAGTTTTCGAAACGAAATGTCAATTTGCCAAAGAAAGAACAACGAAAGTCGTCGTCGCCGTCATCGTTGTTGCTGGAAAAAGGAATTGACAGCAAAACACGTCTGCTTTTCACAAAATGTACGTCACACAAATGTTTTTCTTGATCAAAAAAATTAAAGCAGTTACTATTTGACAGCGAATTCAGGTTTCCAATTGTCGTCGTCGCCGTCGCTCTTTTTTGAAACGATATAAAGTTTTTTGACATGAAAAACCGCTGCTTTTGATGTCTTCATCTCATAAATCACAAAAAATATTTTTTCCATCAAAATCTCACTGTCTGTCTGTTGGTTCACACAAAGCAAACGCACAGAAATCACAAAGCTAGAAAAAAGAAAATGTCCATTCCAATTTCTTTTTTGAACCTGATGTTCAGGCAACCAATCAGCTAATACTACAAATTTTTTTTATCCAAATTATCCAGGGCCACTATAATTTCATAGGTATAAATTATAGATAGATGAGATAGATAGTAGATTAGGGAGATAGCAAAAAGCTACTTTAATTTTAAACAAAAACAAAACCAAAACCTAAAGCTTCATTACTAAAGTGCACGCGCACGGGCATCGGCTTTGCGCAACGCTTCATTATGATATGCACCTGCCCCGCATCCGCATTGCTCATTGCTCATGATCCACTAGCGCGTGTGCACACGCTCCGCACTCAACATAAACTTGTTCAAAACGCAGTTATTTTTATTCCTGCTTTCTTAAAAAGGCTTGGCTTAGGTTAGGATTAGGTTAGGAACTGGTTTTGGTTAAGATTAGGCTTAGGTTTGGTTTTTAGGTCTAAGTCCGTTTTAGCAATGTCCGAGAACATCCAATTTGGAGCGTGAGTTAACTGGAGCGTAATATCATAAAACGTGCCAACCTCGGCTTTGCCTACATTACTAAACCAAAGCCAAGTTTACAGTCTGTTTTGTTGTTTAGTTCGGTTTCAATGAAGTTGTTGTAGGTTCCTAATCCTAAGCCCAATCCTAATCCTAATGAAGTCGTTGTAGGTTCCTTATCCTAAACCTAATCCTAAGTGAAGCCTTTTTAACAAAGTGAAAGTGCCTTGATTGACAGCTTTGTTGAAGGGGTGAAACATTGGGATCAGGGATCAGCTCCAGCTCCGGTTTAGCTTTGTAGTTTTACGCGGGCATCGGCATGCTCATGCTCATGATCCACTAGCGCGCGTGCACACGCTCCGGCCCCAACAAGAACTTGTTCTAAACGCAATTGTTCTGACATCTTCCTTCTTCAAAAGGCTTGGCTTAGGTTAGGATTAGGTCAGGATAATGTTTAGCTTTGAATTAGGCTTTAGGATTAGGTTTTGGTTTGGGCTAGTTTAGGCAACGTCTGCCAACATCAGTGGTTTGATTTAGTACGACAGGCCAACCATAAAAAACAACAAAAGACGATTTTCCTTTTTTCCAACAACCCTATGTTCATAGTTGTTCCAGAGCCGAGGGGTTGGGGGGGGGGGCGATATAGATAGCAAGAGCAAATTTTCCAGATAGATACATAGCTAGCTGGAAAATTTTGGGGGGGCCGCGGGGGGGCATGTGACTTTGGGGGGGGGGGCGGTCAAAAATTTGAAATTTGATAGATAGATAGCTAAAACGCTAAAAAGCTGTAAAAACAGCAAAATAATGCTAAAAATACACTAAACGTCAAGTATAAACGCGTATTTTACCTAAAATTAGCGAAATTTTCAAGAATTAGGAGCAAAAATGGTCAATTTTGGTTAAAAATTGACTCAGTTTATGTCTTCGAAAACAAAAATTTTTAGATAGATGGGCTGAGAATTTTTTTTAGATAGATAATAGCTGAGGCGAAAAAACCTGTCTGATAGAGATAGATTCGAAAATGTTGCCGACCCGAGTCCCGACGGGTTGCTGTGGGGTTTAGGGATGGATTAGGTTACAAAAAAGAACGATTTTATTGGTTGATAACAATAAATGACCAACCCTAACAAAGTAGCTTAGCATAATAAAACCAATACGGTTGTTATTATGCTCAGCTACTTTGTTAGGGTTAGTCAAGCATCGCCATTTACCGCATATATTAGCGAGATAGACTAAACCTAGAAATGAATCGCGCGTTAAATGAACTGCAGTTCTTCTTCTTAGAATATGTCCCAAAACCTAAACAAAGCCTAAACTTAATCCTAATCCTAAGTTCCGCCCTAAGCCAAGCCGTTGTAGAAGTGCGACTTCTGAGCAAATAGGTGCAGCACGTGAGTGACGTGACCATTCAAGTGAAGGAAATATACCTCATAATCCAAATCCTGTTTAAACATGTAACATTTAGGGGTCAAAACAGCTGCACCACGACCGCATTTGGGATTTAAAGCCAATATAATGTTTCACATATGTTTCTCATATTTTCCCTTGATCACCAGGGTTCCCTTCATCACTTTCTTGAAAAGGTTTGGTTTGGGTAAAAGTAATAGATTAGGAACGTTACGAAGAAATGAGAATTAGCAGACTTTGCTACTAGCTGGATCGTAAATCCAGATTTAAAACGCAGAGTAATCTGTGCCAAACTGAAATGAACGTATGCAAAAATAAAAATAAAATCCGGAGCCACAAAGCATGTGGAATCATATTTTAGTATTTTACACAGAGTCATTTGCAGAAAAAATTGTCCGCAACATCTGTGCATAAAATTTGGTTTGACAGAATGTAAAAAACTGCGCCTAAAAATATATTGACAAAATGCATAAGATACGTGTGCGCATAGTTCAGTAAAGAGTAAACGGCTTTCATGTAGTTGAAACGGCTTGTTTATAGAGTCGCCAAACTTTTAAAAACATCAAACGCAATGTGTATGCAACAGCGTACGTACAAGCTGATCACAGTAATCCAACTAGGTGTGCGATCTTTCAAAACATAAAAACTGAATAAAGCTTCGGTGACGCTGTGTTGTATGTCTTATGTACATCTTATTGCGAAATAGGTTGACTCTGGGATGATGAGAAAAACGTCTAACCCGCCCAAAAACTGGAAAATAACACACCATTGGAAAAAAACGATAAAATACACCGTAAAACTCGTCTTTTATCATACGACGGACGACGACGCTATTCTGCATTACTCACCACGTTTGCGTGGATGGATTTTTCTGTGGTGAGACAGTCTTCGTAGGTTATTTCACATTTTCAGTCCACTGAAATGCGAAAATGTAAAAAACGATTTTTTTGAAAAACCGACTCGGAACGATTAGGCAGAGGTATGTATGAAGCGGAAGGGTGTTCTCGAAAAAGTTTTTGTGCACGTTTATTTGTTTCTTATTCAATGAGACGGTTTTGTTGTGCGGGAATGTTGCGAAAAGTGTTGTTGGGTGTTGTTTTGGAACTTTGGAGGACACCAACACATTGTGCTAACTTCACGTCACGCGAAACACAAAAACGCGTTTTGGGCAGACGTAACCAGACACGGTACCATTGTGATGTTTTGCGTACTTTTTGGAAAAAATGTCCGTTCGTGGATCGCACGGTGTTTGTTGAACGCTAAACAACCAACAGTGTGGAAATTACTCTGCAACAGGCATCCAAACGTGAATTGAAAACAAACCACGGGTTAGACAAGTTGCGCATGCACAGGACACTCGGGGTGAACTTTGTAAAAATAAAGCGGCTCAAAATGCACGGGTTTTCTTGCATGCGACATGGCATGCATACACGTAAATGGTTCCCAGTTGCTGATTTCAAAATCGCAGGACAAAACTATACGAACGAGATGTCCCCTCAAAAAACATTTCCCGGACGGAACTGACAATCTTTCTCAGTATGCCCCTGAACGACAGGTTTTACAGAAGATTCAAAAATTTTGAATTTTCAAATAAAAAAAGTCTGATCACGACTTTGCTTCGAACGAAATCCCAAAATCCAAAAATCCAAAAAACATATGAACGGACTGCTTCCACAGCCGCGCACTGAGCAAATCGTTTGCAAAAAAATGCAATCATAACGCCACGTTTGTTGAAAAAAACCAGTCGTTGTGCAATTTTGGAGACACTGGCTGTGTACACAAAATGTTCAGACGGGCAAAAATGTTTGCGTGAAAACGAATCGAATATGAAACTGTATGGGTGTGCTGCTGTTGAAAATGTTCGCTTCGCTAAAACCATTTTGGCCGTCACAAACCTATGCCTAATGTTTCTGAAAATAACACCATATTTGCAAAGAAATTGGTTGTAAAAATGTGAAGCTGATCTGAAACTTCAGGGTCTTGGAAAAAATTTAGTGGCAATTTACTTGAATAGTCGAGCGCAGAAAAACAACGATCAAAAGATTTTAGAAACTCTTTGGCTCAAAAGTATTTGAAAAGGTTTAACGAATCGTGTGCCCGATAAACAGCTGATTCTGGTAGTAATATTCTGCTGTTCACAAGCCCATTCAGTTCAAAAGCCTAAGCCTAAGCCTAAGCCTAAGCCTAAGCCTAAGCCTAAGCCTAAGCCTAAGCCTAAGCCTTAGCCTAAGCCTTAGCTTAAGCCTGAGCCTAAGCCTAGCCTGAGCCTGAGCCTAAGCCTAAGCCTAAGCCTGAGCCGAAGCCTGAGCCTAAGCCGGAGCCTAAGCCTAAGCCTAAGCCTGAGCCTGAGCCTAAGCCTAAGCCTAAGCCTAAGCCTAAGCCTAAGCCTAAGCCTAAGCCTAAGCCTAAGCCTAAGCCTAAGCCTAAGCCTAAGCCTAAGCCTAAGCCTAAGCCTAAGCCTAAGCCTAAGCCTGTAAGCCTCAGCCTAAGCCTGTAAGCCTAAGCCTAAGCCTGTAAGCCTAAGCCTAAGCCTAAGCCTAAGCCTAAGCCTAAGCCTAAGCCTAAGCCTAAGCCCACCCTCCATCCCTTTGAAGTTTTCTCTTATACACAATGAGTGAAACGTCACGAGGTAAATGGACCTTTTCCTTTAGCGTTATGCAACTCCCCTCAAAAGCGTAAGCCCAAGTCAAGACCAACTTACTCTAAGTTGAATCCTAAGTATAAGCGAGTGGCATTTTGCAGACCTGGTATCTAGTGCAAAAATAAAAACCGCTTGCGTGAAAAGCAGCTTTTTCGAAATCCATAAGCTAATTGATTTTTTAAATGTACGTTTAGCTGCAGCGTCGGTTTTTGCTTTATGTGCAGCTGTATGTGCTGCGAACTGACACCGCGAGATTGACACTTTTTTTGCGGGAGTCGCTGCGGTTTTCGCTTCACGGGCGAAACCGCAGAATCAGTTTGCAACACTCGCGGTGTCAGTCTCCAGCACACAAAACAAAAAAAAGACCGTTAAAATGACGCAAATATGCGTGGCCAGTGGCCACAAACCAAACCCAAACATGTTTTGTTTTCACCGTTGTTTTTTTAAACCATTAAATGGCACAGCGATTACGATACGCGCTTTCATAAACAAGACAATATGATTCAATCAAAAACAATGCAAACAAATGAACTGTAAGGCATAAGTGTCACAAATCAAGAAATGTTAGCCATATGGCATGTCATGTACATGGTGTACAAAGAATAAACCAAGTTCAAATCGCCTTGATGAACATTTTTATGAACCTTTTTTAAAGACTTCAAATGATCAAAAACTTCCAAGTCCGACCATCCGCATCAAACAAGCTGGCTGTACAAGATACTGCCGAAATAAACCGGCACATAATGAACGAGTGGATCCAGCGCCCGTGGTGTCACAAATTCAACATTGACACAAACTCTTCGTAATCAATCGTGCCGTCACCATCCACATCAACTTCACTGATGATTTCGTCCACCTCCTGTTCACTCAGCTGCTCCCCAATGGAGGTCATCATGTATCGAAACTCATCTGCTGTGATATAGCCGCTGCCATCGGCGTCGAACACACGGAATGCTGCACGCACAAGCTCAGAGTCAGTCTCCTGAGAAAGCGTCGGCGATTTAGAAAATGGCGCAGATACATATGATGCATTCAATATGATCTTTTATTTTGGTCCCGACCCCCGAGACTCCAATGCGCGCATAGATATAAGTAAACAGTTTCTTGTACAGTTCCAGCGATAACTAATGCACAACGTGGATAGCGATGGAGCTCCACCGAGCTCGATCGAGCTCCACAGTTGCCCTGTGTATTTATTGGAAAAGTGATCCGAGTCCCCTAAATAGAATCATAAATAGGCCGAATCACTTTGGCGGTTTTGAATTTCCACATAAAGATTGAAACTAGTTTCCTTTCACGTCTGCAAACCCACTGAATCGCGTAATCTGAAAAATTCACTTGACAACCCAGTAAGCACATTCAGTTTCAACCCAACCAATCGCTGCTGATCTGCACCACCCACTCAACTGACCCTGCAGAGTCGTTTCATCAATTGGCAGAACTCGCTGAAATCGATGGTGCCCGAGAAGTCCTCGTCCACCTCGTTCACCATGTCCGTCAGCTCCTGTTCGGTCGGATTCTGACCGAGCGCTCGGAGCGCGTTGCCGAGCTCCTTTGAGTCGATGTAGCCGGAGCCATCCTGGATCGTTTCAGCAAGGGAAATTTGTTTGTTTACCAAAAAAAACCCAGCCAAAAAGAAATTCGGTAAAAATCAACAGTCGAACTTTAAATTATAGATTATCAGCTGATTGGTTGGTTGGTGATCACGTGATGCATGCTATCTGTACCGGACAGACTCCACCTCCAACATGCATCAGGTGCTCATCAACCAATCAGCTGATTGCCTTTTGTTTACAGGTCTACTGTAGCAGGTTGGGTATTATTCAAATATTCGAGAACATAATTGGTATAAACATCGCTCCAGCTGGCGTCAGTCGCCAACCTTATCAAACAACTGGAATGCTTCGCTGAATTCAACAATGTCCTGCGACGTCAGTTTCACGGCCGCCTTTTTGTTGAACTCTTGTTGCTTTTTTAGTCGCTCGAATTCCCGTTGTTTTTCGCGTTCCTTGGCGCGAGTGGCGGCTGTCTTTGTGGAGGCCGTTGAACTTGAGGGCATCCGTCTGGAGTCTTGCATTGGTGGATCTGAGAAAAAGCATGGCGAAAAACACTTTCAACGTCTGCATTGTCAAACATTGGTCGGAGCGGTAGTATACCAACGGTGGTGTCACGTCTACACGGTAAAGATACCTTTACCCTTACCTGGACACCTTTTAGTAAGCCCCTGACCAATCAGCGTGCAGCTCAAAAAAGTGAGCAAAACGCGTCGCCGATGTTGCAAATAGCTACAGAATGCTTTACAACAGCTTCTACGATGCGTCTGGTGCTCAGATATGGTCAGATATTTTAGACCTTCGGAATAAATTCCGGTTAAGATATCGGTAAAGGTAAAAATTCCGGTAAAGGAAATTTTGTTAGCGTGTAAATTTTATAGGATACACAAAAATACGTATATCATAATAAAAATATACCTTGCACTTGCGGTATTTATTGGGATCGGAAAGATCAGACAATTTTAAATAAACGTGGCATCAAACTAGAAACAATTATCTAAAAATGCGGGAGACGCATATAAAAGGAGGAATATGGCCTTGTGTAAGCAGTGAAAGACTTGGCTCGACAACGCTTTTCAAGTCTCTGATGTGGTACACACGGATACAAGTACATAAGAG
>JASANC010005690.1:0-66934 GCA_030248135.1 Theristus sp. LFF4_11 | reverse complement strand
TCCTTTTATAACAGCCTTTTGTAATGAAATTATCATTAACTCATCCATTTGGGGCCTTTGGTAGCACAATTTCATCATTTTTCCTGCAACCAGCCACTGAATTCGCTGGGTATGTGTTTCAAACAGGTTTCCAATAATCCCCCATGGGGGGGATTATATTTGGGGGGGGGGATTATTCAGAACTGTCGTGGTGGTGGGGGTTTATTGGTGGGGGGATTAATGGGGGGGGGGGGGGGTTCATGGGGGTAATACGGTATTAGTTTTGGAAAAAAGTGTGTTTTATAAGCAACGCAACTTTTTTATGAAATGATTTTTTTGCAGATGGTTGACTTGACCCCCGAAAAACCTACTGTTCAGTCCATTTTGGCGAAGCCACAGAATCATCGGCCCAGCGAACGCCGCAAGTCGCAGAAGCTTCAAAGTCTCAGCAATCACCAATTTTACCAACACCAGAAAAAAGCTGATCTGAAACAACCGCTTCCAGCTACGGACAGAATCTCAGTTTCTACATCGGGCTCTGAAACTGCCAAGTCAGAAGAAGACACGCGCCCAAAGCACCGCCACTGATTCGTCGTGACTCGTACACAATCGAACCAGACGTCAGCACCGACAGAAGTCAACTGCCAACAGTCGTCGTTGAAGACGCGGACCACGGGCGAGAAGCAGTCGTCATCGGAATCGGTGCTGCGGCTTTTTTATTCCAATTTTGATTTGTCAGGCGGCAATAATTTTCGGATGATTTTTAGTTCTTCTTTCAGAGTGAGCGTTCTCAGACAGAAATGCCGAAGGTGAAACAGAAGATGACGTCACAACAGCCTGTGGGTTTTTTCTTTTATTTTTTACGGTGTTGAGGGATTATCCCTGCGTGCAGCGGAACGTAATTCAACGGTCCGGTTCATTCCAGACCGAACAATCAAACGGTCAACAAAAAAAGCCGCCAATCGAAAAACAGTGCCTCCACCGCCGCTTGTAGTTTGTTTTTCTAGCAATTTTTTAAGTAATTTAGCAATATATGTTGTTTCTTATTTCAAATAGCGCTTCAGCCAATCATCAAAGTGGTGTCGCAAACGGATGATGCAAAAGATGTCGCAAGCCAAACCTCCCGAACCAGCGCTGCGTAAAACGAAAGCAGTAGCTTTTCATGATGAGCCCGAAATCTGTGCGATTTATTATTATTTTTCTGTTTGTCATGCGTCACACCTCACACTGTCTTCTGCATGTATTCAGTTTCGAAATGAAATCCAGGAACACTCGATAACGCATCATAAATTTAAAAACATCATGTTGTTTCTTCAAACGTTCTCGTTCCATTTTAATTTTCAACTGATCATTTTCAGTCCGACCCCCGCCAGAAAGCGAAGAAGACGACGAGGACGAATTGCATTCTCAAGTATGTTTCGATTTCGTTTTGTTCGTTTTTGACTTCAAAAAAGTGACTTTTTGTCGATTTGTGAACTCATTCTTCTTTTACCTATCCTTCTTTATCCCTTTTCTTCTGAGGACCGATATTTGCGGTTCAATATTATTTACCACAAACAATTTTGTGGACTGGAACTAAGATCTGAACAAGCAAAACAATGTTGTTTTTGTAGTACCTTGCAGGTTAGTTGTCAAGTATGCGCAGAAAACGTTGTTTTTAAATTTAGAAAATTCGAGCAAGCTTCGTGAATAAGATCAGGGAGGACACATTCTTGGCTTCTACATTTCGTCAAGAGTATCAAATCAACATGCATTTTTTTAGTAACACACTTTTCAACGCCATTCTGATGACGAAATGCTTTCAGTTGGAAGTCGCTTGCACGTTGGGACTGACGATAGGCGACTTGAAGCTCACGGCCAATTCTGAACTGCTGAACAAACGATACGACGACACGCAAGTGTTCGTGCAATGGGTGCTACTCGACCTACCAGAGGAGCACTGTCAAACTGGTCAGTTTTGTTGCTGTTGTTGAACAAAACCAACAACAGAATTCATATGCGATTTTCTTTAGACCTGTCTTTGTATTTGCCTCGTGCCGTTGGTGAGACTGTGGATTTTCAAATGAATCGAGGTGAGCGCTTTATTATAGGCGTTTTTTTGTTTCAAATGTAACGCTCACAATCACACAGTTAATGTTTCAACGCCAGATATACCCCTGACAGCGGAGCAAGCCGTCGCGTTGCGTAACACAATCGACCGTAATGAAAAGTAAGCACAGTACGGCCGAATAAATAAGACAGTGGTTGTATTCTCCTTCAAGGCGGGGCGGCATTAGTCGCAGACTAGGAGTTGTCTTTTTCAAGAATGCCAAGATGTATTGGCGCTCTTTACTAATGCGTGGCCCAAGACAAAATGAATGGCCCATCGCAAAATGAATGGCCCATCGCAAAATGAATGGCCCTACACAAAATAAGTGGCCCAACACAAAATGAATGGCCCAACGATTTGTATACATTCTTAAAAGTGATTTTTGATCTGAGGTTGCTTGCAATGAGTCGTTGTAGGTTCCTAATCCAAAGCCAAGCCTTTTGGATAAGGTGAAAAATGTTGCTTGCAATGAGTCGTAGGTTCCTAAACCTAATCCTAAGCCAAGCCTTTTTGATAAGGTGAAAATGATCAATTTCACCTTATCAAAAAGGCTTGGCTTAGGTTTAGGATTAGGAACCTACAATGACTCATTGCAAGCAACATTTTCACCTTAACCAAAAGGCTTCGCTTAGGATTAGGATTAAGTTTAGGATTAGGAACCTACTCATTTTGCGATGGGCCACTCATTTTGCGATGGGCCATTCATTTTGCGATGGGCCATTCATTTTGCGATGGGCCATTCATTTTGCGATGGGCCATTCATTTTGCGTTGGGCCACGTAAAAGTAAAGAGCGCCGATGTATTTTCCAGTCGTGTGTGCAATGGACAAAGAACGAACAGAATAGTATGAACAAATTAATCGCGCTCCTTGCACCTTGAAAAAAGTTGTCATGTTTATTCGGCCAATCTGTAGATTGAAATATAGGGGGGGGGGCACTAAGCACACACTGAGAGAACGTTGCTACTAAACTTGATACAAAAGGTGCCACTAAAACTAACTTACACCCACTGTTAGTAAATAGAAATTTTAAATTTAATAACCGTAGTTCGGTCAGGTGTAAAATGGTATTTGAAGAAACTGTATATTTCATTTTACTGAATTGATGTGCTTCATTATTGTTTACAAAAAATAAGTCATTCCAGGATGCGTTTTGAACTCCTGCACGATCCAGGGGCGGACAACAATGACCCGTGCGAAGAGTTAGGAGTGGGCGAACTAGATCTGCCCGAGATTTGGAAATCAGCCAAAACATATGCGGCGCGATCAGTGAAATGTCAGAACTACTGTATAACCTTGAACTGAAAAAGCTTTCACGCAATATTGACATATCGATTTTAAAAACGATTTGTGCGAATTTCAGTTATAAACGCCGCTGACGAACACGTGGCCACCGTTGAAATTGGACTGTGGAATTTGAACAAAGTGCAATCGGTTACTCAATGATTTATTGGTGGGATTTGTTGTTGATTGCTGTGGTGTGATCTCTGTAGTACGACTGTGTGGTTTGACGTTTAGCGGTGGCATATGCACTCTTTCACTTAATGTACTCTGCAGTCCGTCTGTATAATTTGTACAACTAGCTGATTGGTTGGTTGCACAGATGGACTGTATTTATTAAACCATTTTTAATCCATCCAGTTTACTTCTATGTATTTGACTGTTTGTAAACAATTGAAACGTTTCCTGCGATTCTGAGGAATCTGCCACAGTTGGTAATGGTTCTTCATCTGTAAACTGAGCTGAACTTTCAAAATGTAAAACACTGTGAAGCAAATATTTGTACTTTAAAATTTCCTATTTAAAATAATCATTTTCCTAACACATGGTGAAACGTCTAGATGTACTGAATCATAAAACACGACAGAAAAATAAAGTTCACGTTTCACGCCTCGCGATTCTTGACGAACACAAACTGAGTGACGTCCACATAATGCTCCGCAAACATAGGCACGCACGAACAGAGAAAGAAATGCCACAGGCGGTAGAAACGCTGCGAGTAGCCGAGTTTCAACACCTGACCATGGGCAGCTTCCAGTTTTTCGATCCATTTCTCCATGGTCGGCGCGTAGTGCGCACCGATGGAGCGCAACTCTTGGAGGTCGAGACCCAGCGGCAGCGCGCCGGCAATGGCAGAGATGCTCGGCAGATTTAGACCGGGCGCCAGATGCTTTTTGAAGAAATCAGAATGACGTCTGTACTCGTCGTAAGTGGCGTTTGGCCACGTCATCACCTGAGCAACAAGAAAATCGTAAGAAATTATTGCTTTTGCAGAATTTGACGCTCGAAACTATGGCAGTTGACGTTTTATGAAACCGCGAATTGAGGTTTTAGAAAAACAATACGACTTCCATCGTGGTGTTGGATGCTGGAGACACTGAGACCGTTTACTGAACAAATTACTGAACAAATTTGCATGCTGCACATTTTTGTTCAGTGATTTTTTTTAAATCTTTTAAAAAAGACCTTCTCATTGACGCTATATAAAAAAAAATTAGGTAAACTTGATTAGAAACCTGCAGGCAGGCTCGGCCTTTCAACTTCAATCTTTGCTTGACGACATCAAAGAAGACTGGAAGATAGTTGTGGCCAACGTGCTCCAACATTTCCAATGAAGCAATCGCATCGTATTGACCGGTGGTTTGTCTGAACCAAATGAATAATAACAAATCAATACAGAATAAATCGATAAAAATAGAATACTTGGTGTGCTAAGATGTCATCTGCCAAAAAAATATCGTGATGAAAAGTCACCTGCACTGCGCACATACAATGTACCTGTAATCCAACAGCTGCAGATCAACTTTATCATTGATCCCTTTCTGATGCACTCGTTTCCGTCCAAAATCGAGTTGCTCCTGCGAGATTGTTACGCCTGTCCAATTCAAATGGCGTGTTTCTGCGGCACGAATTGCCAACGGTGCCCAGCCACAGCCAATTTCCAACACCTTTGCACCATGGCTGACGTGAAGTTGATCTGTCAATATTGCCAATTTTTTGAATTTGAATTTTGAACCGAAATCACGTGATGTGCTGGAACATATGCCTATTTGTCAAGCACTGCAGCACCAGTACTGCAGTTTGGTTGATTTCACAAGAATGATTGGCTGGTTGATTTCACACGAGTGACGTCGTGTTATCAGTTTTCAGAGTCAGACTAATAAAAACAGTTTGCACTTTGTATTTCCAGTCGCTCTCTCACCAAGCACCGCGTCGAGTTTGTTGTTCTGCGCCTCCGCCAAGCGGTCGCCGTCCGATTTGAAATACGCGCAAGAGTAGTTCATGTCGTCGTCGAGGAACAACCGAAAGAACTCGTTGCCGACGTCGTAGTGCTCCGCGATGTTACGACGACTCCCTAGGAGTGTGTTCGAACGCCACAAATGCAGCGCGTAATTGACGCCGGTGCCGAGCAGTTGGACGCCGCTGAACAGCGCTCGTATCAGCCAGTGCACGTGCGCGCGCGCCGCATGCTGCTCGTTCGCTAGTAACACTGAAAACTGGTTGTTGTTTTCATTCGACCTGCGCACACTGTGACAACAGCAGTGGAAAGTTTGTTTTCTTTTCAAGCAAACCTGAAATAACAGCCTGCACCGACGGCTTTGCGTCCCATTCCGACTCCAAGTACGACTCACAGAATCCCATACGATAATCCGGAAGCAATCGCAGCAGAAACATCGCTGGCTGATGGATTTTGATGGTCGCCGGTGGTTGCGACGAATACGGCGACTGTATGCCATAAGACAACTTTTCCAGAGATGCTTGAAAAAGATCTAAAACTTCTTACCACATGCGTTTTGTTGGCCCGATACTCGATGAATTTTCCGCTTGGAAACTCAATCCGAACATGCCCAACATGAATCGCTTTTGCGAGTAAACGTTGCAACAGTGGCTCACACTTCATGACCATTGCAATTGTGAGTGCATTCAGCAAAGATGTTGCTCTTTTAACTAAGCTGTCGAACATGGCCGATAAATTGCTTAATATCGATTTTTGATTTTATTACGTTTGATTTTTACGAAATCTGTAAGCGTAAAATTGAGCACTATGTGTCGTGTTTTAGACATGTCCAAAAACCCATCAGTTGCCAGGCTGCTAAAACTTGCGGTATTCGGTTTAAGTAAACATGGTTGATAATCAAACAGCAGAATAGAAAAATGTGTGTACAGAAAAAGTTCGTTCAACTGTAAAGGTATGTCTTTTTCCCCAGGAGCAGCGCCCAGTTATTCTCCAGCAAACGAAAAATAATCATGTGGTTTTGTATTCAGTTTTAATTCTTGATCAGTGGTTGATGAGGCTGTTGTTGTTGGTGTTGGCACTGGTGAGGGGAGTCTGCAAGGCGTTTTTTGTAAAAAGTGTGAAATTCACTGGACCGACCGGTTCATGTAGTTTTAACCATCGAGAGTTTTTCTTAGGCTTAGGCTTAGGCTTAGGCTTAGGCTTAGGCTTAGGCTTAGGCTTAGGCTTAGGCTTAGGCTTAGGCTTAGGCTTAGGCTTAGGCTTAGGCTTAGGCTTAGGCTTAGGCTTAGGCTTAGGCTTAGGCTTAGGCTTAGGCTTAGGCTTAGGCTTAGGCTTAGGCTTAGGCTTAGGCTTAGGCTTAGGCTTAGGCTTAGGCTTAGGCTTAGGCTTAGGCTTAGGCTTAGGCTTAGGCTTAGGCTTAGGCTTAGGCTTAGGCTTAGGCTTAGGCTTAGGCTTAGGCTTAGGCTTAGGCTTAGGCTTAGGCTTAGGCTTAGGCTTAGGCTTAGGCTTAGGCTTAGGCTTAGGCTTAGGCTTAGGCTTAGGCTTAGGCTTAGGCTTAGGCTTAGGCTTAGGCTTAGGCTTAGGCTTAGGCTTAGGCTTAGGCTTAGGCTTAGGCTTAGGCTTAGGATTAGGCTTAGGCTTAGGCTTAGGCTTAGGCTTAGGCTTAGGCTTAGGCTTAGGCTTAGGCTTAGGCTTAGGCTTAGGCTTAGGCTTAGGCTTAGGCTTAGGCTTAGGCTTAGGCTTAGGCTTAGGCTTAGGCTTAGGCTTAGGCTTAGGCTTAGGCTTAGGCTTAGGCTTAGGCTTAGGCTTAGGCTTAGGCTTAGGCTTAGGCTTAGGCTTAGGCTTAGGCTTAGGCTTAGGCTTAGGCTTAGGCTTAGGCTTAGGCTTAGGCTTAGGCTTAGGCTTAGGCTTAGGCTTAGGCTTAGGCTTAGGCTTAGGCTTAGGCTTAGGCTTAGGCTTAGGCTTAGGCTTAGGCTTAGGCTTAGGCTTAGGCTTAGGCTTAGGCTTAGGCTTAGGCTTAGGCTTAGGCTTAGGCTTAGGCTTAGGCTTAGGCTTAGGCTTAGGCTTAGGCTTAGGCTTAGGCTTAGGCTTAGGCTTAGGCTTAGGCTTAGGCTTAGGCTTAGGCTTAGGCTTAGGCTTAGGCTTAGGCTTAGGCTTAGGCTTAGGCTTAGGCTTAGGCTTAGGCTTAGGCTTAGGCTTAGGCTTAGGCTTAGGCTTAGGCTTAGGCTTAGGCTTAGGCTTAGGCTTAGGCTTAGGCTTAGGCTTAGGCTTAGGCTTAGGCTTAGGCTTAGGCTTAGGCTTAGGCTTAGGCTTAGGCTTAGGCTTAGGCTTAGGCTTAGGCTTAGGCTTAGGCTTAGGCTTAGGCTTAGGCTTAGGCTTAGGCTTAGGCTTAGGCTTAGGCTTAGGCTTAGGCTTAGGCTTAGGCTTAGGCTTAGGCTTAGGCTTAGGCTTAGGCTTAGGCTTAGGCTTAGGCTTAGGCTTAGGCTTAGGCTTAGGCTTAGGCTTAGGCTTAGGCTTAGGCTTAGGCTTAGGCTTAGGCTTAGGCTTAGGCTTAGGCTTAGGCTTAGGCTTAGGCTTAGGCTTAGGCTTAGGCTTAGGCTTAGGCTTAGGCTTAGGCTTAGGCTTAGGCTTAGGCTTAGGCTTAGGCTTAGGCTTAGGCTTAGGCTTAGGCTTAGGCTTAGGCTTAGGCTTAGGCTTAGGCTTAGGCTTAGGCTTAGGCTTAGGCTTAGGCTTAGGCTTAGGCTTAGGCTTAGGCTTAGGCTTAGGCTTAGGCTTAGGCTTAGGCTTAGGCTTAGGCTTAGGCTTAGGCTTAGGCTTAGGCTTAGGCTTAGGCTTAGGCTTAGGCTTAGGCTTAGGCTTAGGCTTAGGCTTAGGCTTAGGCTTAGGCTTAGGCTTAGGCTTAGGCTTAGGCTTAGGCTTAGGCTTAGGCTTAGGCTTAGGCTTAGGCTTAGGCTTAGGCTTAGGCTTAGGCTTAGGCTTAGGCTTAGGCTTAGGCTTAGGCTTAGGCTTAGGCTTAGGCTTAGGCTTAGGCTTAGGCTTAGGCTTAGGCTTAGGCTTAGGCTTAGGCTTAGGCTTAGGCTTAGGCTTAGGCTTAGGCTTAGGCTTAGGCTTAGGCTTAGGCTTAGGCTTAGGCTTAGGCTTAGGCTTAGGCTTAGGCTTAGGCTTAGGCTTAGGCTTAGGCTTAGGCTTAGGCTTAGGCTTAGGCTTAGGCTTAGGCTTAGGCTTAGGCTTAGGCTTAGGCTTAGGCTTAGGCTTAGGCTTAGGCTTAGGCTTAGGCTTAGGCTTAGGCTAGGCTAGGCTAGGCTTAGGCTTAGGTTTAGGCTTAGGCTTAGGCTTAGGCAGAATATTCTCATCACCAGTTCAACAAAAAACAAGATTTCGAAACTAATACAACCAAGATAGTTCCTTTGGCTTTATAACACGACAAACACATAAACTACGGAATGACCGAGTAAACATGGCAGCTTTTTTCAGGGTGCAAGGAGCGCGCGAAATTTAAATGAAAGAAAAAAGACGTTCAGAAACCAAATTGTCTGCCAAATTTAACGCGTTTTTTTGGACTAATGGATTCTTCGTGCTATTCTGTTCATTCTTTCTCCTTTGAACACATGGTTAGGAGTTATGTTGGCATTTTTGAAAAAGACAACTCCTAGTTTGCGACTGATCCCGCCTTGATGGGCTGCCTTATTTATTCGGCCATACTGTAACAAGAAATAAAAACAAAAGTAGATCACAACTGGTTTTCCATACTTTGTTGTTGTGTCGCTTGCCGCCGCCACGATCACTATTCGTCGGGCTCATCGTTTTCCTCTTGTCAACAACCGACCGTTGGTTCGAGTCGATGGTTCGGTCTCGACCTTGTGGCACTGGCAAGATGGGGGATCTTGAAACGATTTGTGCTCGACATTCACAAAACAGATTCAAACCTGACAATTCACATGAAAATTGAACGAAAGGTCACTTGTAGAAATAAACATCACAATCAACAGACCATGAGAGATTAAACAAAAAATAATTTTCGATAGGAGCCGCACGTCACTTTTAGGAAGTTTGTAAAGTGACGTCAGATTCATACGCCATGCCCGAGTTCATGCGGCCGCATGAAACCGGTCATGCCCCATATGGCACGATCTGATAAGATTATGCCGCAAAGCATAAATACGCCGCATACTTATCTCGCCGCGCGTAAAATTTTGCCGCAATCATGAAGTCTACTTTTAAAATCGCACGGAAACAACAACGCATGGAAATTGTGGTACAAATGCAAAATGCAAAATCCAAGTTGTAAATGCAAAATACGCCACAAACAAAGTTCGTACGCAAACATCGACGTAGGTCAGGTGTGAACGAACGCAAATCGTAAAGTGACGTGGCCCTGTCCGGCCGGCACACGGCTTCGTTCATACCTGACGTATGCAGACGTACGTCGACCTGTACGTCTGGTGCAAACGAACGTAAATCGTAAAATGATATGGTACGTCACTTTAGCATTTACGTTTGTTCGAAGCTGACGTACGTCTGCATCCGTCTGTTATAAACGGGCCTTTAGGCTTTGGCTTAGCTGCGGAATACATCAGCGACTGGATAGTGGCGGGTTGACACGTGTTACCGAGGCCAGCAGTAGAACGCTGTTTCACTATTGGCGGGCACGGCCCTGTTGTCACTTGACGCGAGCCCAATGTGGTAATCGAAACCGTCGAAACTGCAAGCAGCAACACTTGACGATTGCGCCAGTGCAGTTGCGTAGCTTGATGATGATGACTTCTGTAGCGCCCGCTGAGAGTGTCCGCGGGTGCCAGTCATTTGCACACGGTAGGTGACGAACAATGGAATAAAGCATAATTCCGATGTTCCATTTTTCGCTTTTTATACGAGTGGTGTGGTGTAGATAATTGCAAAAAATAATTTTGTGGTAATTGCCCATCATTGAAACTTGAATTGAATCTAATTTGGATAGTTACAAATATTTTTTTGTCTGGTCTTCAACTTTTTTGTTCTTTTGCTGAACTGATCTTCACGACAGTTTGTTGGCCCAGAATGATCTTCACGAGTCATGACTTTCACTTTTGTTTTGTTGCTTGCGCTGGTCTCAAAAAGCATGTCCTTGCTTTTTGTCCGCATCAAACTCAAAATTATTTTCCAAAATATTATGGTTTAATTTCCACAAAGTTGAGATTTTTACATCGTCAACTGAGTATCCAGCATACCCCAGCACTGAAACCGTTTTGTTTTTTTTGTTTTTTTGAATAAGAAATGAATGCTTTTTCGGCCAGTGCATGGCCTCGGCCACGCCACGCCTGCTACTATTGACGGTTTGATCTGACGGTTGGTGGATTGATTTGACTTCGTGTAGAAAAGGGAACACACGGAACTATTTTTGCATCATGCCCTGCATCCTGCACTGCATCGTTAAAAACTTTTTTGGAACTGACTTACGGCGCCACTGTACACCCCACACGACCTACGCATACCAAATGGCGTACCATATGGCGCCGCACCTCTGCGTTGGTTTTACACGCTTGCCACTGACTGACCAAACCAATTGCTTTCGCGAGGAACTGGAATTCAAAATTGCTGTGTTGCGTTGTAAAGGCCTAAAGAATAAAAACTGTGGTGCTGGCGCTGGGCTGAGAGAGACGACAGTTTACATGTACGATTGAACAAACAAACAAACAACAAAAGAAATTAAACAAACAACAATCAAGCACTTTCTTTAGTGTTTGAAACATCTCAAAATTATCTAAAAATGCGGGAGACGCATATAAAAGGAGGAATATGGCCTTGTGTAAGCAGTGAAAGACTTGGCTCGACAACGCTTTTCAAGTCTCTGATGTGGTACACACGGATACAAGTACATAAGAGTCATATTTTTGCGCCGCGTTTGTTGTTTAAAAGCTTGCTGAAAAGCGTAAAAACTTTGAAGTTATCTAGATATTTTTCTATTGTCCTCTTCAGTTTAGTCTAAAATCACATCATGTGCGAAATTCTGTACAGCATGGCCGAATAAATGAGGCAGTCCATCAAGGCGGGATCAGTCGCAGACTAGGAGTTGTCTTTTTCAAAAATGCCAACATAACTCCTAATCATGTGTGCAAGGGAGAAAGAATGAACAGAATAATACGGATAATCCATTAGTTTAAAAAAAACGCGTCAAATTTGCATACAATTTGGTTTCTGAACTTCTTTTTCTTTCATTCAAAATTCGCGCGCTCCTTGCACCCTGAAAAAAGCTGCCATGTTTAATCGGCTATACTGTAAATTCTGTGCAAAAAAACAGAAATATCAGAGATTGCAAAACATTGCTGCATGTAGCTTTATCGTTGTTGCTAACGTACGCACCGCTGTGCATACAGCAGCACCAGTGCAAAAAGTGTTGTCTTCCGTTGATTTTCACCCTTTTTACCAAACTCTTGTGACAGGATAAACCGGTGAGTCATTGCCACAGAAGGAGACCTTGCGTTCCCAATGCCTCTGCGATACACTTTGTGCAAACCAGTGTCAGCGATCTAAAGTCTGATCGTTATTTTAGTGGTTTTAGAGGTCGCTAAATGCTAGAAAAAAGCAAATGTGAAAGTTTCATTTGTCTACAATGTACGAGGGTTGCCACTTGCAACCGGACTAAAGAATAAACGGCGCAAAAATATGACTCTTATGTACTTGTATCCGTGTGTACCACATCAGAGACTTGAAAAGCGTTGTCGAGCCAAGTCTTTCACTGCTTACACAAGGCCATATTCCTCCTTTTATATGCGTCTCCCGCATTTTTAGATAATATTCTGACTTTTACATAAGCCCCAAAGGTCGGACCAAAATTACAATACGTTATTCACACATTCTTCTAAACCCCGGACAACTCAGGTTTTTCATTTTTCGTTTTTAGGCCAATTTCGTCTATGCTATTTCTACGGCCGATTCGCCCAAAATCATCACGATTCAGTACCTAGAATTGCTCACATAAGAAAACTGACCCAAAAGCCGTGATCGCCGCAATGAATTACCATGGAAAACACCGATTTCTTATTTTTCATTTCTGGACCGGTTTCACTAAATTCCACGGCCGATTCGCCCGAAATAGTCACGATTCGGTATCTAGAGTTGCTCACATGAAAAAACTAACACAAAATCCGTGATCAGTGTATTTAATTACAGTGGAAAAGACCGTTTTTTTGTTTTTCATTTCTGGACCGATTTCGCCGATTTCCACGGCCGATTCGCCCGAAATCGTCACGATTCAGTATCTAGAGTTGCTCACATAAAAAACTAACCCAAAATCCATGATCAGTGCATTGAATTACCATGGAAAACGCCGTTTTCTTGTTTTTCATTTCTGGACCGATTTTGCTAAAGTCCACGGCCGATTCGCCCGAAATCGTTACGATTCGGAATCTAGAGTTGCTCACAGGAAAAAACTAACACAAAATCCGAGATCAGCGCATTGAATTACCCTGGAAAACACCCTTTTCTTATTTTTCGTTTCTGGACCGATTTCGCCAATTTCCACGGCCGATTCGCCGGAAATCGTCACGATTCAGCATCTAGAGTAGCTCACGTAAGAAAACTAACCCAATATCCGTGATCAGCGCATTGAACTACCCTGGAAAACACCTTTTTCTTGTTTTTCGTTTCTGGACCGATTTCGCCGATTTCCACGGCCGATTCGCCCGACATCGTCACAATTCAACATCTAGAGTTGCTCACGTAAAAAAACTAACCCAAAATTCGTGATCAGCGCATTGAATTACCCTGGAAAACACCCTTTTCTTGTTTTTCGTTTCTGGACCGATTTCGCCAATTTCGACGGCCGATTCGCCCGAAATCGTCACGATTCAGTATCTAGAGTTGCACACGTAAGAAAACTAACCCAAAATCCGTGATCAGCGCATTGAATCACCCTGGAAAACACCCTTTTCTTGTTTTTCGTTTCTGGACCGATTTCGCCAATTTCGACGGCCGATTCGCCCGAAATCGTCACGATTCGGTATCTAGAGTTGCTCGCATAAGAAAACTAACCCAAAATCCGTGATCAGCGCATTGAATTACACTGGAAAACATAGTTTTCTTGTTTTTCATTTCTGGACCGATTTCGCCGATTTCCACGGCCGATTCGCCGGAAATCGTCACGATTAAGCATCTAGAGTTGCTCACGTAAGAAAACTAACCCAAAATCCGTGATCAGCGCACTGAATTACCCTGGAAATCACCCCTTTTCTTGTTTTTCGTTTCTGGACCGATTTCGCCAATTTACACGGCCGATTCGCCCGAAATCGTCACGATTCAGCATCTAGAGTTGCTCACGTAAGAAAACTAACCCAATATCCGTGATCAGCGCACTGAATTACCCTGGAAATCACCCCTTTTCTTGTTTTTCGTTTCTGGACCGATTTCGCCAATTTACACGGCCGATTCGCCCGAAATCGTCACGATTCAGCATCTAGAGTTGCTCACGTAAGAAAACTAACCCAATATCCGTGATCAGCGCATTGAATTACCCTGGAAAACACCCTTTTCTTGTTTTTCGTTTCTGGACCGATTTCGCCAATTTCCACGGCCGATTCGCCCGAAATCGTCACGATTCAGCATCTATAGTTGCTCACGTAAGAAAACTAACCCAAAATCCGTGATCAGCGCATTGAATTCCTACGGACTAGACCTTTTCCTATTATTTTTCGTTGCTCAGACAAAATTTGTAAGAGTGAAAAACTAATACCCAGTCAAAATGCTACGAACTTTCAAAAAATGCACAATTTTGACTTAAAAAAGTGCCCGGGCAAAAAAATAAACTAAATTTTCAAAATCTACGGATGAAATTACCCCAGGAAACATTTTTGTTGAACTGTGAAAGCGTCCCAGCTAAAAATTGAAAGGGGGAACACTTAAAACCAGGTGAAAACCCTCCGAACTTTACAAAATGCCCAATTTTTTACCCAAAAACAGGGTCTGGGTAAAAAATTAACCCAATTTTCAAAATCTCCGGATGGAATTACCCCAGGGAACATTTTTGTTCGACTGTGAAAGTGTTGCAGGTAAAAATTTAAAGGGCGAACACATGTTGATTACATACCTGAAAAAAAAGGACAAAGGGAAAGAAGTAACACTGTTTTCAGAATAGGTTTTTCGTGTCTACAGCGTATGAAAAGTAGTCGAATAAAATTTTTTTCGCGGCTCCAAGCACAACTTTGGGTGTTCGTTTCGTGTGCACAGAACCAAGTTTGTGGCTTATACTATGCTCGCTGCAGGGCAGCGAGAAAGTTTGAAAAACGCGCGCGAGGAGAAAACGGCTCATATTATGCGTGATGCGCTGTCCGCTCGCTGACGCTCGCTCGCGCATCCGCATGATACAAATGAAAATGCAAAAATACCGTTTAGAAATTTTTGTTAGCGCGTCTCGTCTCGTCTCGTCTCGCGACCCTCTGTCTCGTGTTTCGTCTCGTCTCTTGACCCTCTGTCTCGTGTCCTGTCTCGTCTCGCGGTAACCTGTCTTGCGATAACCCTTTGTATCAATTCAAACACTTTGTATACAATGCTTTTTTCATCATTTTTGCGGCTGAATAAAATACTGAGCATTTGAACAAAACAAAAAAACTGAACGGCAATCTGGCTGCACTAAAGTTTTTTTCCGACAACAAACAAACTGATGTGAAAGCAACTTTATTTTTAATTCTAATTTAACACACAGTACCAGTAGCGATATTGAAGAGATTCACTGATAACGTCGCTTTTTTCGCTTGAGACCAAGCACATGTGTGCAAACATTTTGTTGTTGTTTGTAGTTTTGTAACGTTTTTTCAAAGACCTTGAAATGCTTCTCAGTGATCTTCTCGAAATACAATGTGCAATATTTCATGTAAAATAAAGTGAAAATTTCGTGATATGGCCGAGCCGGCAGCAGAGAGTCACTTCGGCTACCGTAGTTACCACTACGACGTGTACGATTATGAGGCTGACTTCTTCTCGTCACTGACCACCTACCACGGACTGGTGCGCATCTACAACGCGTCACACTGGGGCGCACGGTGGTTCTGGTTCGGCGTTGTGCTGACGTCATTTCTGCTGTTTACCATACAGGCTGGTACTCGATGAGACACAGTTGTTGCAGGATGGTTAAAAATTAAAAAAATTTTTGGTATTTTTGGAAGTCCAAAACATTAGGGTTTTCAATGATTTATTAGAGGTATTTTCAACATGACCAAGCCAGTTTGCAGTCATATTCCAGGCAACCGGAATCCTTCAAAGTTTCGCCAAACAGCCGATCGTGACGCAGGTCAATTTTCGACTGCCGAAAGTCGCCGGGCAAAAGTTTCCGGTGGTTACCATCTGCAACTTCAATCCAATCATGGCGTCAAAAGTCGACAAATGTTGTCTCCTAACGTTTAATTTTTTTATTTCTGCGGGTTGTTTGGGCTTTTAAAAATTCAACAATTTAAAAATAAAACCAACACCACAGATTACAATATGTCCGATTCTGACCTTCGTTACGCTTCGATGGCGAACTTGGTGCCGGAAACGTTTTACACGGACGAAATCACGAATCCGTTGGAAATGCGCAGGCTGAAGGTTGCATTCGATCGGTACAGACGGACGTACGAGCTGGACAACAACAAATCGTTCAGCTACTACAAGTTCTACAGTGATACCGGGTTGGTGGCTGTTTTAGTTTGAAAAAATGCAGTTTTCCTCCATCCATGCATCCGTCCATTTTATTTCGCAAAAATTATGGGGTTACAATGCCATTGAAAAATTGGAATATACTAAGGAAATTATTTGAACAGCAAAATCACAACTTATAAGAACTATAAAGCAGAAACGTGACAACTCAAATGGAGGGGACACGAGGATAATTTGACATAGTGGATCGACAGCTGAAACGGTAACATTGAAGCTCACAGCTCCGCTCTGAGAAGATCTGGACAGAAAACACGAATTTTTACTGAAAAGCGTGAAACTCCTTTAATCCGTTCCCAATCTTTGTTATAAGACCTCCTTCCACTAACAAGCCGCTGCACAATTTTATTTTCATTTTTCCACTTGTTTTCACAACAATTTGATTTTTTAAATTTTTATAAAAGGACCTACAAGACCTTGCAGTGAACAGAGGACATGTCGAAACGCGAAACGCTGAGGACCAATTACCAACTAAATCTGTAATCAAAACCAGATAATAGCCTTAGCTAATGCTTTTCAGCTTGTCAGCCGAGCTTTCAACGTTGCTTTGTTTGTGCCATACGCGCGCGACGGTGTGGGGTACCGATGTGCGCAGCCCTCAAACCGGTGTGCAGCCTGAAAAACAAACTTTGCGAGCTTTGCTTCATTCCACCAACTGCCTTGCAAATGGTGCACAGCACTCAAAATGGTGCACAGCATTAAAAAAATTAGTTCACTGCCCTCAAACCGGTGTCGCCAAATTGCCACCGTAAAAATTTCTTGCGGGCTGCCCACCGGTTTTGAGGGCTGCGCACATTGGTACCCCACACCGTTGGGCGGGTATGGTTTGTACAATCGTGGTTTTTCGCGTTTGCAGTTTTTCCTGCTCTGACATGGTGCGTGACTGTTGGTTCGGTGGGGTTCGCTTGAGCGACTGTTGCGCGAGTGCAGTCGAATTGATGACCGACTTTGGCAAGTGCGTGCAGCTACGAGAGCTGCGTGCACAGACGACCGCGAATCACACGGACGTCATGCCGATGTTCCAGTACATCGCTGGCGCGCAGTACGGACTGGCGATCCTGTTGGACGCGCAGGTGCACGAAATGAAACGTATGTCGCACGTTGCAACATTGCGGCATTTTTGTTGCTTTCCTTGTTTACGAAAGTGACGACACATTTTGCTCAATGAAAACAAAACAGAAATAACGGCCGATTTCAACGACATTGGCTTCAAAGTGCTCGTGCACCCGGAAGAAGACTACCCAATGCTGGGCTTGCAAGGCCACGTGCTGTCTCCCGGACAGAAATTGTACGGAGCGATTTCGGCTCACGTTGTGAGTTTCTTTCAGTTTCTGATATAACAGCCGTGGGACTTGCTGTTTAGCAAACATGATTTAAAAAACGTTCGCAAGATGAACCAACTGGACAGAGACCATTGGGGACATTGCATCCGAGATTGGGAGCATCTGCCAATTGATGGATCTTTCAAGTAAGTTAAAAAACTTTCAGCAAATTTTGACTTTTCTCATGCTAAATCATCCGTTTTCGATGCTATGCCCTTCACCATGCCATTTTCGTGCCATGCACTAAATGCTGAAAATGCTGAAAATGACCTTCGATGAGAAAACAGGACGGCGATGTACCACAGTCTATGCTACCGCGGTACACCGATGTACCACAGTCTATGTTACCGCGGTACACCGCTTGCCCCTATCGGCTGTTTGTCTCCGTATCACCATCACAGTCATTTTCAATAGCATGGGGCGAAAATGGGCATTAAAAAGAGCGTGGCACAAAAGGGGGCACAAGGATGGGCACGCGAAATGGTATTGTTTTTTAACGTGTTGTTTGTGTGTTTCGTCATTGCAGGTTTGATTCCACGTACTCCAACATTCTGCGGAACACATTGAACATGACGTACACAGCGTCAAACTGTGTGATCAATTGCGTTGAAAATATGATCACTGAAATGTACACGGTTTATTGTCTTATCTCTGATGGTCTTCAAACTTTAATTCAAACAAACAATTTTTTTGGTCAAGTCTTGAACGTTTCAGCTGCAAATGTTATCCCAGACGATACGCATTGACCGGTAGATTCATAAATTTTAATTTTTCCTAATTAAAAAAATTTAATTAAAAAGTTAAATGTTTAACTTGATGTTTTACACAGTTTTCCTTTACGAATACAATGGTTTTCTTGCGCAGATCCACCTCCGAACAATTACTCGGTTTGTGAGCCTGAGCAGTTGTTCAACTGCACACGACAACAATTCATCGTGTCCTATCATGATGCAAGTAGGCGAGCTTTCATTTATTGTAAACGTTTTTGTAGGACGAAAATTATGCATTGAACTTTTACAGAATACAAAAGCAAAAAAAATAAACACTAAAACGCACAGTGCTGCTGCAACATTTTTGGACGAAAACGTGCAACTGTCAAGTGGAGTGTCGCAGAGTGAACTATGCACTCGAGAGCTCTTACTCGAACATCCCGAACGCGCCCTCCATGCACCGCTTGTACTCGAATTACAACAAAAGCCTCGAATATGTCAGGTAGACGATTAAGGCAATTGTCAATTGAATAAGTTGGCTCTCACTAAGCTTTTTTGAATCAAAAAAATGATATTTTATATTTCAACAAAGCAAGTCGCCAAAACGTTCGACTTACTTTCCATTAAAACTCATTTTCAAAAAAATATAGAGAAAACTTCGCCGTTCTCTCGTTCTACATCAAGAACACGTTTTACGAAGAAAGCACGCAGCAGCAGGCGATGAATTCGGCGAACGTGTTCAGTACGTGTGCCGTTTGATTTCAACTTTTCAACTCGGTTTTGTTGACACTTTTAACGTTAGATATTTTGAAATCTTCAAATTTCATTATTAATTAGCAAATTTAATAGTTTAATTGAGTTGCCAAGTTATTTTTTACGTAAATTCAGTAAATTTAGCAATTTTAAAAACTTGGTTTTAGAAAACGTTCACCTTAACACGCAGGCGCCATCGGCGGCTCCATGGGCTTGTTCATGGGCATGTCGCTTGTGACGCTGGTCGAGGTGTTCATATTCATGCTGAAAACGTTGCTCGGCATTTTCATCGACATCCGACCGTTCCTCGCTCGCAAGTTCGGAATCGGCACAAAGGAGTCGCTGACGTCGAAGATCGTGAATCGCTTCTACTTCTGGGGCAACGGCAAACCGCTCGGTGGTAGTGCAACTGAAAATGACCGCAAGAAGAGTCGCGTCTCGATTGCGACTTTCATGGCCGGTGGACGTTACGACACGGACTTGGCCGGCTACAGAACGGCGATGGCTTCGTCTGACAACGCAGATGGCGGTGATTGGAACATGGACGAGAACAACGTTGACAGCCTGGGGAGCAGCTTGTACCGCACGATTTATGGCCAGCCGAGGAGCCGCTCGCCAGTGCTGCCACGGAGTCGCACTGCGACGATGCGCTTGGTCGTTGAGTGAGGCACGAGCGCGCTGGGGCCTGGGCGTCTGGCTGCTGCTGTGATACGATTGGTGATACGCGCCGCCTTTGACAGTGATTTGACAGACCATTGTTGCCAATGCCATCACTCTAAAATACATTTCAACGGAGTAAAACACGGTTAAAAAAGCATATTCAAATACGCTTCAGCTGCCAATAACTTTTTTTCTCGTTCATTCGCCATGTGGATTGCAGCAAATATCATTTAGAGCGGTTTAACTGGAGCAGCGAATGTTTTTTCAGATAACAGCCCCGAAGGGCTTCAGAAAGACGAGCAAAGAAAACAAGTGCACAACTTGCAAACTTGGTTGACAGAAGGAGAGCTGACCCAACGTGCATATTTATCAAATAATTTACATATATTTGTGTCGCAGAGCGGTTCCAAGCATTTTTTGTCTAAGTATTGGAAAAGACTAAACATTTTAGACAGGCCTTTTATGGCCTGGCAGTAAATGAGTGATTTTCAAACGCACAGTAATGTGCAAAACCTTTTATGATACGTGGCTTTCTGAACTAGAAGTTTATTTAACAGCAATAAAAATACCTTAATAAAACCACTGTTGCAGGTAAGATTTGAGAAATTCAAAGAAAAGTCGTTTTAATAAAGTTTACTTTCGTTTTCCTACATGAAAAAGCAGATACTTCTGTCTGTCTGACTGGAGTAGAAAATCCATAGACTTTTGCAAAATGTCACAAATTCTTCAAATTACGTCTAATCGTCCATCAGAAAAGTTTAGGTTTATTATTTAGAAAAACAATTAGATTTGGAGTTTTTATTTAGAAATTTTAAATTAAAAAAAGTAGAAAAATTTAGAAAAAAACATAAGAAAACATTGGAAAAAAACAGAAAAAAACACAGTACGTCCTTTTAAAATTCCTTCACCAAGAATTGCTTTTTATTGTTTTTTTTGCGATTAAGGATGTTGTGAGCCAAGGGCGCGGGTCATGGCCCGTGCAACTTGCGGAACGGACCTGCTGGTCTTGACTCTTCACCCAACCCGCACGGTTTTTTGGCCTCGGCCTCACCCCATTCTGCGGGTCGGGCCCAGACAAGATAGCCAGGGTTCGCCCCAGCGCCAGGCCCGACGCGCATAGAAAAACTAGGCCCAAGACATTAAAAGGCAAAAACCTGACCCGCCCCGCAGGCACAAGCAGCAAAACCCTAAAATCCCACAGGCCCGACCCGCAGGCGAAAGTCTTGGCCCGCAACATCCCTAGTGGCGATGCGAACGATTCTCATGTGCTCGACTGCATGTTTTATTTTCCTGCCAGCTGAAGGTATGTGCATTGATTGATTGGTTCAAAACTAAAGCAAATTCAAAGACTTTAGTGGAGATTTTAGTTAGTTTTGATGGTGGTACGCCCATTTGTTTGAATTGAAAACCTTGATCCATATGCATGTTTAAAGGTAAAGAACGCGCATTTGGAGATATGTATCTAGATAGCATGATACATTGAGTATTCTATTCAGATAGTGGATATACAAATATCCTAATGAAATAATAAGCCAGCACAAGATGCCCAAGGGCTTTGATACAAATCCATATGGTCTGTTTCAATTAAATTTGAATAATTATACACATTTCCGAACAGGGTTTTGCTGTTACAGAAAGCAAAGCTCTGCGAGCATCGGATTATAAGGTTTTTGGTTAATTTGTGTGTCGTAACGAACATACATGAAAATTCCTTGAAATGTCATCATTTTTTGTTTGTGTTCACTGAAATCTGTTTCCAATTAAACTTTTTTAAAATATTTTAGCCAAACGGTCCATCTCTTGCGGCTTTCGGTGGCACCGAACAAAAATGTCTGGGTGCCAGTGGCAATCCACAGAGATGGAGCGTTTGGGAGCGTTTGGCAAAATGTTTTGAAACGGGACCAGTGTGTTGCAATTGACGGTTACGTCGGTTAAACAAAGTTGTGTGAACACTTTATCGAGACGTCCGCAATACAAACAGTAAACAACTACTTTGCCTAACCGAAGTTTTGACAATTTTGCAATGGAATGTGTTCGTTTACCGGTACTTTATTAGCAATACGACTAATAATGCAGATGCAGCTTATTATGAGAAGAAATTGTAACCGGCGGGCATGCGAAGTAGCACACCGCAAGCATGCGCTCCTCCATACTCTACGCATGCTGGTTGGTTACTGATATTAATAATGTCCTTCTAATCTTTTCATCCCGTTGATTCCTTGCTCGAGTTCGAAGCCTAAAACTCCAACAACAACGCATTTTGCGGCGTCGTCCTTTTTGCCATTCGTTTGTTGGTTCACAGTTTGGACGCGAGTCACAGCACTGCAAACGCAAGCAAATATTGAAAACACAGGTCGCATGTTCGCAGTTGTGTCCAGCGTGTATACTAACAGCGTACATGCATGCTTTTGTATTTGAAACAAAGCAAAGCCACTGGATATGTCTTTTGCTTTGCGTTGTTATCATTGCGTGTCTCCCGTAGTTAATGGTAATGCTGGCTGTAAGCCAGACTGAAGCACTTTCGGGATGCACAAAAGCGGTTGAGTCGTGTGCTTGTTCATAACGGAGACAATGCTTGGGTTATTATTCATTTGTTCGCAAGTGTTCTGTCTCATTCGTCACGGTTGTCATTCACGTTGGCACATTTGCAAGTCACAATGTTGCAAAGTGGCTCTGTTCAAAGCCAAAACATTGTTTTTGTCTGCCTCACTGTCTCCCCACCACTATCCGCCTATAGCTGCCTACCGGTACGGAATGGCCCATTTTTTCAAGGCATCTTTTTAAATTGAATTTTGAATTAAAAAGACCTTCAGAAAACCAATAACTGTGTGTCAAATTTGACGTGATTTTTTAACTAATTCATCGTTCGTTCTATTCTGTTCATTCTTTCTCTCTTGCACACACGATTGGGAACTCTTGGCATTCTTATCGACAACTCCTAGTCTGCGACGAATAACGCCTTGATGGAGTGTCAGAAACTAGTGCAATCAAGGTTTGTTCTTCATTGTGCAAGAAGCCCTTTCGTAAGATTGGGTAGCGATTTTGCGTACGTTTATCGAGACGGAAAAAGACTACTGACGAAATTTGTTATTGGTCAATTGATTCGTTCCGTTTTTTAGTGCCCAATAAACATATTTTGTTTTCACACAGCACATGCGTACAGACGGAAAACGGATTTACGACGCCCCGTTTATGAATCAGGGTAAAAGTTTTTTGGTCTCCAGTGTAGCACATTTTTGGTGAATCGGCCAAATGCAAAATCGTCATTTTAGGCAAACCTTGGTATGATATTTCAAAAGTTCACTCCAGATTCTCCTTTACTGAACATTTTTTTGCTGAACAAATTCTTTTGACCGATTTTAAAGAGTTCAGTCAGTGTTGTGATATGATGTTTTGCTCAACTACTGCATTACAGCTAATATGAGGCATCGTGCATGTACACTTGTCATGTCATTCGCACTCAGACAGGCTATCAATCCTAAAAACGTGCTCGTTTCTCTTTATGCGCGTCCTGTTTTTACGTTTTGCTAGCAATATTTTTACCACCGTTCTTTTCACGTTTGGGCAGACTCAAATCTGGGCAAAGGTGCTTTTCATAGTCGTTTTCCGTTCGTTCGTTGCTTTTTTTGAGACCACCGTGAAATTTGCGACATTTATCGAGCGGTTTTTTTGCATTTGTCATTTTACATGTGCTCCAAGCCTGAAGCTTCGCGTCACACGCATTGTTTAAAACCGGTATTTTACGCGTCTTATTTATTTTCTCTGTGAAACACCAAAAACTTTTGAAGCTAACTTTGAAAACCCGCGATCTTTTTTGTTTTTGCCCTATTTATTTCCATTTTGTCGTGTTTAGCTGATACGAAGCAATTCTGACGCACAGTGAGTGCGCGGTGCCATTCATTACTTTTTTGTTTCATTACAAACTACTCTCACACGATTCAGTTGCGTCATTCGGTCGATTGCGGAAAGAAGAGCCATAACTTTTTTAATCAACTTTTCTTTTTGCTGACATCTTCTCAGTAAGCGACCTCCTTTTGTAACTGCATAGACTCTTGTGGCTGTTGTATCCTCATCACAAACGTAGCAAAAAACGTATTTCACATACAACATATCTAGATACATGTAATACCAACCACCCCCGAAGATGTAAAACCAAATCAGACAAAAACACCGATCCATCAACCGTACACTTGCACGTCCGGTTTTTACCTTTCGAGCTTCACTAGAACATTTTCATGTGGAAAACTTTTCTGATATTCAATTGCAACTTTTCACTTTTCACTTTTCACTATCGCTCACGACCACTGGATATTAGCAGCATGACTGTGCTGTTTCATGTCAAAATTTCACGCCAAAGTAAGTAAACAGCTTATACTTACTTCTTCCAGTCAACTTTTCAAACTTTTAAACAATTTGAGAAAGCGCCGTCCGTCACCACGCATTAAAACATCATTCGTTATTATGATTCAGAAAATGTTTACTTTTTTCAACAAAAGTTGAAAAGCGCAAAAACTCGTTGTATGCCAAAAGAGGATTTTTATTGGGTTTCCGCAGTCCTACTCCTACAGTCCATAACAAAAATTTCGCACCACTGGACCGGCAGCTTCAACGTTGGTTAGTCGTAAAAACACATTTTATGAAAGATACAGCTGTTAGACAGATGCAAAGGCTCAGGTGTAGAGGCGAAAGGCGAAAAAACAACAAGTGCACTTGGATTTTTCAGGCCTCTCTTGTTAGGACGATTCCAAAGCGCAAAATCTGAAAGACCTTGCTTCATCTGCAGGTTGATCCTTCGCTAGTTCGCTTCGCTTCGTTTGGTTTAGCATTTTTTGAATTCAACAACTTATCAATAGTGCACAATTGCCACGCTTAACTGAAAAAGCGGCAAACTACTAAAACAGAAGATGCCAAACCGGAAACATTGCTGTGTCAGTTCGATGACAAAACCAAACGCGTGTCGCAAAAACGGGGAGAACATGTTTCAGAAAATGCAGATGTAATTCACTGTGTTTGTTGTTGGAGACTAAGTCAATTTGGGCCGCTATTCATTCAAAAGCGGCCCACTTTGTCACAAAGTGCACTAACTTTATAGCAACTAGCCAATTGACCCGTGCCTACGGCACGGTTAGCTGTTGAATACAACTGTTATTTTTGAATGGAGTTTAGCCTTTTGACCTTGCCCACGACCCGGACTAATCATGCATTGCATTTTCATTTTGAGCTGCTTTAACCGATTGTTGTTGATTAACCATAGAAATGATCGTTCATTCTTGAATCACTCGATGCTCCTACTTTTTTGAAAATCACAGTAGTTTCAGTTTTAAGGCGCCCTTTTTTGTCAACAATATGAAAAACAATTTTTTTTAATCAGCAACAAACAACTGACGTTCCCTTTTAAAGAATCAAAATTAATTCTCATTTATTAGCTTTTTCAATGTCGCTGTCATTCCCGTTAAAAATTGATCGATTATATGTGGACCGTTCCACTGCTTCGCCATCGATCGTGGCCACATCTTTGTTGATGCTGCAATCTATTCCTTGTGGAACTGGGATTTCTTGCCGATGGAGTGTAAATGACGAAAAAACACTTTTTCTGAATACACATTGCTAAACCCTTATCTGAGCCAACCCTTTTAGTGTGTAAAAGATGAAAAACAGACTACACTTCTGAATAATTGTTGCAAAACGCCAGCTTTTGTTTTGAAACTTTTTTCCCGCTTACTCTAACCTAAGCCAAGCCTTTTAGAGTTAAAATGACGACAAATGCAAAACTTTTTTTGAAGACCCGTTGCGAAACGGCTGCTTTTGGTTGGTATGTTCACTTCTTTTGCCCGCCTACCCTAAGCTAAGCCAAAGCTTTTTGATAGCATGAAAAGGACAAAAAGCAACAGTTTACTTAATACTCGTAGCAAAACGCCCGCTTTTGTTTGGTATGCTTACTACTTTTCCGCGCTTGCATTAATCTAAGCCAGGCCTTTTTGATTGAGTGTTAGTAACAAAAAAGCAACACTTTTCTGAGTACCCATTGTGAAACGGTCGCTTTTGTCTTGCTATTTAGCTTCTTTCAACCCGTTTACCCTAACATAAGCGACTCAATTCAGTTTACAACCGAGTTCTTGCAATTCTTGCGATTGTCTCGCTTGTCGTTGTTGCACTTCAGCGTTCCAGAATGAGACGGTGCAACACTTTTCTGAGTACCCATTGTGAAACGGTCGCTTTTGTTTTGCTATTTAGCTTCTTTCAACCCGTTTACCCTAACATAAGCGACTCATTTCAGTTTACAACCGAGTTCTTGCAATTCTTGCGATTGTCTCGCTTGTCGTTGTTGCACTTCAGCGTTCCAGATCGAGACGGTTTTTATTTCATCTTTTGCAGTCGATTATAACATTTTGAGCACCAAAAATTGCTATTTGTCCATTGTATGTAAGTTGTTGCTAATGAGCAAAAGGCATCATGATGACGAAGTCATGTAGAATAACGATTTGAACATTGTCTTGTCATTAGAAAATGGTGTCTTGTCATTAGAAAATGGAGTATTTAGCAGATGATGACTTAAATAGCAAAATAGGCTCGAACTGGAAAATTGAGCGCCAATTCAAACTGCAAAAAAGTTCCACGGACAAAGTATTTTTTTAGTATAATAGATTGAATAGGAAAAGAAATGATTTTTGGGAAGTACAGAACTGTTATCACAGAAATACCAATAGAAACTTACATTTGTTTCTTAAACGTTTGAAAAATGATTTTTGTATTATTAACTTTAACCGTAGTAAAGGACCGACCCACCGAAAGTCTGTCGTCATCTTCCGTGGGGGATCGAACCCGATACCTTTTGGATTAGAGGTCGAGGACTTTCCACTAAGCCACGGAGACGCCAAGGCTCACGTTAAATAAAACCTAGATTATTTTTCCCGTTTGGACTTTTATGGCTTTCTGCTCATACTATTTTTTGCATATTTTTTTGTTTTGCTTTCTTATATCCGCATGTTGCCAAGATTCAAACGAAATTTCAGCACATTTACTTGCCAAAGAAGTATTCCACTGCCTCATATATGCATTTTTCGGATAAATGCACACAAAATAACGCTGCCATTATTGTTTACCAAATGCTGCTGCCTATTGGACATTATTCATGAACTCGTTTTTATTTCATGATAAAATTGACAAAGAAATTCTCAAAATATAACCAACACGATTGCATACGGTGCACTCCAATAATTAATTATACAATTTCATATTTGAACTTGTTTCATTTCACAACCGAAAAAATCTAAATTAAAATGACCGAACAGCGTCGGCCATTTGGAGAAGCAATGGAAGCCACCAACCACGAGCTGGAAGAAGGTCAGTGGTCACCACGAAGCTTGAATCTTCTTGACAGTTGAGAGATTTTATGATGACACATGAAATTAGTAGTGCTTTTGAAAACATCATAACACCACGTCAGGTGCCAATCTTCAATCTAGCTCTAGCATCTCTGCGAATTTTCAATTTATGCGTTCATGAATCCAATAGAAGACTGAAATTTGTGGGGACGCGTTGGAAAAGTACACCCACAGTCTGCAAACCGCATGAAAATTTAGACGGATGCATTTATGAAGCAGCATTTATTGACGCACTGCTATGTGTTAACATGCGTCACCAAATACTGTTTTATGAATGCTCCTTTAGCGTTTTTTAATATTTCGACACATTGTTGCCGTGTGTTGTCCCAAGAGACGGTCACAAAAATGTTGCATTATTGACGAACGCCTTGCACAAGCACGCATTTACAGTATGGCCGAATAAAAAAGGCAGCCCGTCAAGGCGGGATCAGTCGCAGACTAGGAGTTGTCTTTTTCAAAAATGCCAACATAACTCCTAATCAATGTGTTCAAGGGAGCAAGAATGAACATAATAGCCCGAAGAATGCATTAGTCTGAAAAAACACGTCAAATTTGGCACACATGTTGGTTTCTGAACGTCTATTTTCTTTCATTCAAATTTCGCGCGCTCCTTGCACCCTGAAAAAAGCTGCCATGTTTACTCGGTCATTCCGTACATGAGAATACACAAGAACAAACAGTACAGTACATGTAGCTTGCTAACGCTGTTTCTTTTGTTTACAACTACGTTTGAATTTCGAATACATGTTGAGTTGGAAAGAAGTTTTTTACAATCCTAAATGAAAACAAGCTATATATATACTAAACATATATACTATATAAATACTAAAGCTAAACAAAAACAAGTATACTAGCTTTTCACATCCAGAATATTCTTAGTATGTGCACCACCAGTTTGATTTACATGGCAATAACAAGCAAGAATATTGTTGTTTTATGGCAAGGATTCCAAAATAAATAAACAAATACAGCTCATTCAACACAAGATATTTCAACAGCACACAGTATCTATCATCAAAAATCAATTCAAGATTCATCAAGAATGTGCTCCCCCTGTGGACTATTTTGTGTACAATAGTACAAGCTGAACATTTGGGACAGTTTATTTGACAAATAACGTTTTTGACATTCACATTGCAGTGTTGTGTATGAATGGCGGCTCATTAGGGACTGCTGCTATGCTTTTCGTTTATCTGTAAATATTTTGACTAATCAGTCCGAGTCTTTCTCAGTTTATCTGCAAATAGATACCGCAATATGTGAATGCAAAAACGATAATTTTTATTATAATTTTTGTTGTCTGAGTGTCTTGCAAACATATTAGTTCAGGTTTTGAAAAGGGCCGTTTTACAAAATTGATCTTGCTTGTTCAGCCGTGCCAGCCGGCGCATTTTTATGTTTTTTTCATCTTTGCCAAACTTGAAGAAATCGAAAAGTTGAAACCCCTTTTTTAAATGCAACACACAGAAAATAAGTTACGAGTCTACATTGTACCTTTTGTTTATTATTGACGCGCCGCGTTTGACTGGACAAAAAGCTTTGCGGTATTTTGCATTAAAACTGAAAATGTTTGTTGTAAAAAGTTTTGAAAACTTTTACGTCTGAAGCGTCCAATTGTATCATGTTGATTCAGTCGCATGAACAAAACAAACATACAACTACAATGTATAGTAAAAATGTGAAGGACGAATGACAAACATTGAACGCCGCCAATTTCAATTCGCACAGTCGCTAAGCAAAGCGGTAAATCATGTTTTGCGTGCGCTACAACAATTTCGTGAAGAGCCATCATTTTCTATATTTTGTTTTTTTCTTTCAAGAAAAATCTTCAATCAATTGCAATGTTTTTGTACTCAATTGTTTTGCAGCCATTCGCGGCCTCTCCAATCTTCAATCGCAAATCGGCGATTTTCGTGCGTCGGAAAAATTCGATCGCAGTCGAACATTCAAGTTGTCGATGCAGTCGTCGTCGTTGTCGGCACCTGCCGAAGGCGGCTGCTTCTTGGATTGCAACGATAACACGAACATAGGCGCAGACACGCTCGAGCATTCCGTGCTCGTCATTCAGTCGCTCGTCGAAGACACGCAGCACAAATGCGCTCTATGGGTCAGTTTGCTTTCAAGTGGTGAACATCTTGTTGTAAACCATTGTGTTTTACGCCATAGGTATTCCTCCTGATAATTCCGAATGTTCTACATAAATGCTAGTTCCACGGGCATTTAAGTTCTGCAAATCCGACACGTCATAACGTGGAAACTTGAGTCACGCTCATAATTGTCTGTATCACGTTTTCAAATGTTGACCACAAAAGCAGCGCAAACAAACATCCAGCAGCGAGAGACGGAGGCACTTTACAACCGACTCCTGTTCATCAAATTGTGTTTTTGACTTTTGTTGCTCTGCCGTAAACGTCAAAATTGCTGAATTTGTTGTCCAGCTCATATTTCGTTAAACTCTAAGCCCGTAAAAGCACGGGCGTAAAACATGTTCTAGCAAACAAACAGCAAACAATAAAATTTTGCGATGCAGTTTTTCACTCCGCGTGTCTCCGGTCTTTTATAACTGGGATGCTTTGTTTTATACTTCCTGTCACCACCTTGCCAGCTTTTTGTCTCGCGTTCGTTAGTACATATTTTTCTCATAAACCACGACGATATTGTTCCGGATGCTAAATTGGACGTTCGAATGCGTATGTTGTTAGCAGATTTTTAGCAAATCAAACAATCCACTTGTCCACAACAAATTCAAAAAAACAGCGATTGATGAATAGTTTTGCCACACACAAAATGTAATGTGGTTGTGTTTTAGCCGATTTCACAGTTGTGCTTTTTTGTGCTACACGTGAGCTTCGTTACAACAAACAAAGCGCTAGCAAGATTTCACAGCACGTTTTGTATAGGCTAGGCGGTACATTCAGACCAAAAGAAGAAAATTAATTTTTGCCAGTGGGGGTCAACATGTTGCTTTTGCGTCAGCTGTTGGTTCATTGTCCTCGTGCAAGCATTGAATACTCTTTCAAGCTCAGCTTTCTTATCCTGCAGAAACATCAAAAGTCGAGATACAATGTACATGTACATACAAATCTGTTATTATGAATCTATTCTTCTTTTTATTATTACAAGTAAGTAATTAAGTACATTAAAATTATTTCTTGACGTACTGTATGTGTTTTTTAGTTCATTATGATCTGGATATAAACGCAATGCGGCACAATTATATTTGAACGGCAGGGATCATTTGCTCTGCTGAATAATCTGAAACTGGACTTTTAACCAGTAAATTCGGTAATTAATTTCAGTGATCTGCAGAAAGTCCAAAGCCGTTTTATCAGTTCGATTACTCTTCATAGTGTGTCAAAGAACCTCGCAATATCACCGTTCAGTTTATACTTTTGTTTTGCCGCTGTGTAATACTTGCCATTTAACATTCATTGTCTGTTGTTATCTATAGTTCCATATTTCTCTTAGTTTTCTCTTCGTCTGACACTTTTGTTCTAACATCTTCTTTGTGTTCAAAGTTAGCGTTGCTTTCAAGGCAGTTTTAGCTCCTGAATTTCTTTAGAGATTCAACCACCAGTCGACATTGAATTTTAGCTCACAAAATGTGCAATAATTTGTTATTTGCTAGCCAATGTTACAAGGCAAATAAACGAAGAAAAACGCACAGATCCACTAAATTGCACTGTAAACACACAAATGCCTTAATGGACATGTAGAATTGAAAGGCACTGACTTAGTCTCCAAAGTCTTTTTTCAGCGACCTCAAGAGAAACAACGAAGCTGAATGCAAAGCAAAAAATGCGTATTTTGTTGCAAGTAGCTCAGCAGCTAGTGCATTTGTTTTTTTTTGTAGTTGCAAATTGTTGTATATCGATGCTAGCCGTGTATTCAGTTGGTTTTTTATTCCCGTTGGGCATTATATCTGCACCATATTCATCGTGTGGCAACAAGGCACTAAATACTCTGATAGTTTTTGTTTATTAATGTGTCTGCAAGTTCTTCTGTGGCTCCTCGGTCATTTCAGTTTTTCATTGTTTTCTTTTAGTATAGATAAACTAGCGTCTATCACCATTTGAGAAGCGTTCTGTGCGTGGCAGAAGCATCCACTTAAACGCAATAGCTGAAAAGAATTAAAAATTAATTAAAATCGACTCGCTGAAGATAAAAAAAATCTCAAAATGCTGAAGTTCTTGGTGCCTCAGTGTCGAAGCGTTAGGCTACGTCGGACGGCAAAGGTACGTGCAGCGTCATTGTTTTTTTCATTTGTGAAAAACAAGGTTGAGCATTTTTGAAACAAAATTTCCTAACTAAAACACACTGACTCTGTCTGTTCTATTTCTGAACTCATCATTTTTCAAAACGTAAGAGAATTTGTTTTTTCCTGATTTAGTAGTTTTATCACGCGCTGAGATCGGTGCCTTATCTTTCAATAAAATGGAGAAGCCAGGATTACATGTACAATGTACATGATTAAAGTCAATTAGCCTCATACTGTTTTCAACAGCACAGCTGGCAAAATATCCCTTCATCTTTATCTTCAAGCTTTCTTACAATGGCCATCTTTTGCTTCCATTTTATTTGAAAATACACATACCAAAATCCCAAAGGGCAAATGGCAAAACAGGGTTTAGCAAGAAGATTAGCATGCTGACGCAAATAAGAAAACAGCAGACACACACACTCAAATGATGCATGTTTCTTTTAGCGCATTTTGGGCGGCTGCACGCGCCACACAGTGCGCTCCCAATTTGGCGCAATTCAATTTGCGCGCGCACACCAATTTGCCGCATTTCCCCAGAAGACACGGAGAAAGCCAACAAACATGCTGAATAACACTAGAGAGAAAAGACGCTGCGGCCACTCCATGGTTCTGAAAAAGTCCTCTTCCATTTTTTCAGTTGCTGTGTTGACACATACAATGCTTTCCAGTTAGCTTTCCAACAAAGTGTAAGACTGCTGCTCAAATTGGCATTTACTCGGTTCGAATATACATAGCTTTGCCATACTGCGTTATCTTGTCACTTGCTCAAATTTGTCGTTTAGAATGGCAACTTCTTCACGAGCGACGTTCTCTACTTTTCATTCTTTTTGCTTCGAGACCCTGAGCGTGAGCATTTAGTTCTCAGTGACGTGTTGCACGCTTTTCAAGTGCATGGCGAAACAGACGAGCGTTTCAATTAGCAGGTTGACACGAACCGCTCGTTGGCGCATCGTTTGGACACCGAACTGGACCAATGCCAGGCGGACATGGCCAGTCTGCGCCAGGAGCTCGACTACGCACAGCGCTGTGTCAGCGACATCGAGTGCAACATCGCAGTCACCGGCTCGAACGCTGAGGCTGACCACGAAATGCTGCCCGGTTCGTTGCTCCGCTGTGCACCTGTGTCCCTGCACTGCACTGCAGTTTGCATTGCATCGAAAATTGCACTGCATATCGGTTCAAAAATCTGAAAGTGACTGCACGGGACTCCCGTTCCCGTACAGTCACTTTCAGAAAATTTTTAACGATGCAGTGCAGAGCAAGATGCATGCAGCTTGCAGTGCAGTGCAGGAAGCAAAAACATTTCTGTGTGACACTTTAATGCCGCAGGTTGGTTGGGTTGCCTTGTTTTCTGGAAAGCTGGTTGTGGTTGTTTTTCATCAAAGTTGACAATGGTGTGGCTTCGAAGCCTATATCAAGTTCATCAAGTGTAGAAAAAGCTATTTTCAAAGTTGAAAAGCAACTCTCGGGCGAACAACTTTTGTTTTGTGTCACAAGATACGCATAAGGAAGAACTTGAAAAACATTTTTTGTTTAGTTTTTGCAATGTAGTTTTGGACGTGCTTTTTTATCAGTCTTCTTTACCAAATTTGTTTGTTGTGTTCCAGTCTTGTTCGAACATTGTGGGTGTAAGGGGGGGGGGAGAGATAACCAGCATCTTTCAAAAGTAAGAACCAATGTAAGCTGTTTTAAAACTTTGAACCTGATGACTCGAAGTCACAATGTGAGCTTTCCGTTTTGCAAGCTTTTTCAAGATGCTGTCACTTTGAAAAAAAAACGCTGACTTATTTGAATTACAGATGGTCAACTGATCTAATCCTTTTTCAGATGGCATATTCTTTTTAAAAATCACTTCTTCGGAAACTTTTTTATTTTTGTGCCCCTGCCCTGGTGTTATCTCTCGTCTCATTCTCATTGTGCACTTTACGTGACCCATCAATCTTTTGGTTTGGGCCTTCTGCAATCAGCCAGTGAAACGCAGCATTTTTGTTGTGTACATTAACAATATTTTAGCCTTTTTTCACTCTAATGGCTGAAAACGTGCTAATAGACGTGATGAACAACACTGTGCAAAGTTCCTGCGTTACTTTGAGAAAAAGCTTTCTCTACCCCCCTCCTGTTTGATTTCAGTCGTCACAATTTACTTTGAAAGAGAAAATTTGATTTCTAATTTTGACCTTTTTAGCACTTTCATCACAATCAGCACTCGCACTTACGTTTACAGGCAGCTTTTTCTCGAAACAAGCTGTCCCTTTCTTCCGCCGTTTCATTTTATTACTACACTTCTGTTGCGCTCTTACAAATTTTCGATCAGAGGAGACGTCATTCATTTTTGAGAATACGGTATCCCAGAGATTTTACAAAATAAAAGGCTTTTATCATTTTTCCAATTCGAAATTTTTATCTCCTGGCACGCTGGCTGTGATTTTGCGAAGAATATAATTCCTGTGAGAAAACACGCAGCCGAACACGTCATGAGATTTATTGACACAAATACAGGCACCACACACAGACACACCCGGACAAGTTCGCGGGCGCGTTCCTTCAGGAATAAAACCAATGATGATATTGCAAAAGGCACAATCTTCAAATAAAATTACGTACTGAAAACTGATATACGTATACATGCTGATGCTACGTTTTATTTGCATTTTGCCTGCAGTAAAAATGTAATTTCCTTTTTTTCTAAACGTTTTTTAACTGACCTTAAACTGTTTGCGAATATATTGCGGTGTTTTGGTTCAGAATTTTTAGGCAACATTTTGTGATCTGCCGTTTTTTCATGTCCACTTTTGATCACAGACTGTCCTTCTATTTGTACTCTTGGATGCATGACCTTCCTTACTGCAACGTAATTTACATTTGTCGAAAAAATTTATTTTAATAAAGCTGTTTTCAGTTTAGAAAAGATCAACAGCAATCAATTTATTTTAATGGATTAGATAATGGCATGTTCAAGAAAGGTGACCATTACTTTGAGACACTTGAAACATAAAGATGTGTGTGAGACATTCAAATTGACGCAAATATGTTGCTTAATTACATCTTCATTTCCCAATGTGGCAGTTTTAAAATTTGAAACGTAATTAAATGTGTAAAGCAGATTATTTTGAATGTGTCATTTTGTTTTACGTTACCAATGTTGCCGAGCGCGGTTTTACTCTTCGCACATTTTTTCACAATCACCAGTGTTCAACATTGTGTGCAATGTCTGCGTTACACTCTATCACAAACAGACATCACCACGTAGTACATGTAACTGTGACTCACACACGCATGGGGGCTAGATGTTTTTTCGTTGACTGGTTGCAACGTTGGTAAAAGCTGCAACGTCAGTATACGCTGGTTTTTTAAATGCATTCAACAAGCGCAATTTATCAAATGCGTAGTTCCATCAGTTTGACAGTGGCCACAGCACAACCCAACCCAAACGATGATCAGTTTCACAGGAAAAACGCTTTCTCGCACAACAGTTTTCTGTCGTGTCCTATTGGATTTTGTTGATCCGCGTTTCATACGTTATTATGTTCATTTGCGCGCAGTGTTGCTTTACTTTTATGACACCAATAATATAACATGAAACGTTACACTTTATTTTAAAAGTAACTTGCCAAATCGTATGAACATGTTAGTTTTGGGTTCTATAGTTGGTGTTTTGAAGAGTATTTCTATTTGTTTTTGATTTTTTGCTTCGACAAAATTTAAAATACTTTAAATCTGTTTCAAAAGAGTTTCGCATTTGTTTTCGGTTTAAGGATTCCGTTGATCAGACACTTTATATCAGATAGATAGTTTCAACGATTATATTACCTTGGCAAATTAACCAATATTACTCAATTGCTGCTCAAATGTACATATCTACATTCATGTGCACGTTAAAAATGGTTGCAAACCTGTCTACTGTTTCAAATATTCTATCCCAAAGTTAACACAAAAAATCTTCAAACTTTCAAAAAGTAAAACCGCATCAGTTGTGCAAATTATAGATGGAAATGAAGTTTATACATTGTATTGCAGCAATGCTGAAGTCTCTGCCATGTGTTTATCGTAAATATGTTGCTTAAAATGCCTTAACGGTGATAGACGGTTTGAGTTGGAAACATGATTACGTGATTTTCAATGTCAAAGTCTTTACTTGCGGAAAGAAAGACGTTTTAGTGATGTATCATTCTTGCGCAAGATGCAGCCATAATCTCAGCGAATGTCCGTTCGTAATCATATCTTTGAAAAGTGTTTTTGCAATTTTAATACAGATTGTTTAGTTAGTTTTCATCTATGACGAATGTTGTGGTTAAAACTGTTTCTCATTAAAAAATTTTACATTTAAAAACTATTAAAGATGAGCTGCACTCAAGGTTTTTCTTAAATGTCACCAGATCGGCCAACGCAAATGGTTCAGACGTACATGCAGATGTTTGTGAAACGCTGTCTCTTTTCATGGAAATCTTTTTGCAAGCAAAAATTCATGGTCTTTAGCAACGAGAAGGGTATCATTTTTTAGAAATCCAGAATCTAAAAAATCATCGCGCCTAAAAGACAGTTTTCCAGTGGGCGATGAAAAACAGTTTTATTGGGACGTGATCAATCAGGGTGCGCGTAAATGCACACAAAGATCAACACAAATATTTCCTTTGGGATTCTGACATACGGTCCTCCCTACTTTTCTCGTCACACTTTTTTGCTCACGCAGGCTGATGCTTGTCTTTAAAATCTTCACAAATGTTCCTCAATATATTTATTCGGTTTTTTGTGGACTTTACAATATGTTGAGAACAGTCCATTTCATATTGCAAGTTTTTTGTTCTGTGAGAAAATATCATTTTTCTGCAGTTTTCTCTTCTGGTATTGGTGATAACAGACCGATCGTTTTGATTGAAATCAAATCTGTGTATTTGTAAAAACATTTTATACTTGAGTTTCAGTTGTCAATCTTTGTTTTTCGGTTACAAATCTCGCATTTTATGAGGAAAAATTGCCGCTCTTTGTGTTTGAAAAGATCATTTGTGTCACTTGCAATTACGTACGCTGCACTGCATCTCTTCACAATAATCATGGTCAGATTACGCTGATGTCACTTGCCGTCGATGGTGCTGAACTTTTTTTACATTTTTTGACAGAAAGCGGTTTTATTTCTAAATGTCGTTTTCGGCCTTTTTTCAACCAGTCTAACTTGTGATTGCCATTGACTCACAGCTAAAACATTCAGTAAACATCATTGTTTTATTTCTTTATCGACGCCACACATTTTATCTGGAACGGAAGTTCGGCCCACACAACACCACATATATTGTATTCTCCCAATTTACTCGTTGGTGTTTGACGCAAGTCAATAACTTTGCTTCGACTGACCATCATTTTTTCACCTAATTTGTCACTGCGTTGATCTGTGGCCGGAAATAACTAAAATATAATTACGGGCTACGGCTTTAAAATTTCAAAGTGCATATAAATTTACAAATTCAAAAAATATCAATACAATCAAAGTTTACTGATAAGATAAATAAAGAGGATGTGTTTTGAAAATTCATGTCATGCCAAAATAATTGTTGCCAAAACGTTTACTACACATCCAAAGCACCTAAAAATACACAAAACTTTCAGAACACCAATTAGAAGTTACGGTGCTTCAACTGAGGGAGGAGAACGGACATCTCAAACAACAACTTGCTGTTATGGAGCAAGAGTTGATGCAAGTCAAAGCAGCAAGATTGAACGATTTGTTACAGGTTGGTTATTAGTTATTATTACAATGTTAATGCAGAGGGGTACAAGAAATTGTAGCTTCTGTACTTGCGCTCGACCTGGTTCAAATATCTGTTTTGCAGACAACCGAATTGAAACAAATCAAGGAGCAACAACCGCCGCAACAAAATGGATTCCAAATAAGCAACTGTAATGAATTGAACACCAATAATTCCACAGATCAAATGGAAAAGCTGCAAAGCGAGCTAGCTCAAGCGAAGGAGGCGATGCGCGGTCAGTTTATAAAATTTGCTTTTTTGCTATTTTCAACCAATGAAGCAGACGAAGTGTGATGATTCATTTTTTCTATCTACAGTAACTTTAAAACTGCAGCGCTGAAACAAGATCGCAAGCGTCTGAAGACAGAAAAATGCGATTTATTGGCGCAGATGCGGGATGTTTACACGACACTAGAACAGAAGGAGTGTGAGCTTCGTGAGTTTATTCGTCAGTATGAGCAGCGGATGAACGATGGAAACCAGGGGCTGAAACAATTGGTGATCGAGAAACAGTCAATTGAAACTGAGAAGGCAGAGTTGGACGAATCACTTTTAGACGCTCGTCAGCAAATCGACAAACTTCATCAAGAGTTGCAGCACTCTGAACAGCGCAACTCCATTCTGCACGAACAACTCAAGGAGGTTGGTAATTTTACTGTTTCAGCAATACTTTTAATTGACCACCTGATTGGTGCCAGCAGTAAATAAACGTAGTTTTTCAGCTGCAAGGCCGATTCCTGCTTATCACTGGTCAGTCAGTGTCAATCGCCGGTGCCGCACGCACAGCCAACAGCATGCGTCCCGTTCAGCTGCAGCGTGCCCAACAGCAGCGCACACCCAGCGTTGGCTATGACTCAATGCCGATCAGTCCCATCAGCCCTTTGTTAGACAACGATGCTGAAATTGGCAATACTCATCAGAACAATGATGACACCACTTCGGGTAACCTATTGTCAGGAGGTCCAGTTTCGTGTGTGCCTTCTACACACACAGCTCTACCACATCCTCTTCCGCCACCAATAGAAGTGCGCATGCGCGATAAACGCGGCCAGAAAAATAGCAACCGTGACTCTAAAAAATCATTGCACAAATCAAAATCACCAACAGCGGGAAGTCGCAGTTCAAGCGGTTTCCAAATGATGCAGCAGTCGGTCAGACGGGCTGTAAGCCAAGATCGTGGCGTGACGCAGCGTCTGTCGCGATTGTTTGGTTTTGGCAGCGCTTCAACTAAAAACAATAGCAACAATCAGACTTCTTCAAAATCAGCGTTCTCACAACAAACTAACAACAAACTGGCTGTCATTGGCAAGGGAATGCCTGTCGATTCGTCGAATACAACAACTGATAATGAACAAACTTCGGTGTTACTCGAAAGAGACCCAATCCAGGAAGACGTGAACTTGGCGGAAAAAGCTCACGAGTTGCTGGAAGCTCGCCAACTTCCCATGGAAAAATGGAGATGCGCTCATATTCAGGCGTGGCTACAACTCGAATTGGGTTTACCAATTTTGTTGCGACAATCGTTTGCACAGAATGTCAAAAGTGGATCGGTTGGTGACTTGTTTTGTGCATAAGTTTTGATTTGCAGTTTGACAACTTATGTGTACTACTGTCTGTTGACCAAATTCAGATTCTGCTGTCGTTAACTGATGGCGAGCTTGCTGGTCAACTGAATATTTCTAATTCCATGATTCGCCGAAAACTTCGATTGGCCATCGAGGAATATCGGACACACGATGCCGGGTACGCAACATGCACTGTTTTACGTTGTAAGGTCTTCAATGTTTTCGACATTGGGAAAACCAACATTTAGTTATTCACCGTGTCTCCGCGAAGTATCGTGGCAGTACGTGTGCAGTCATTTTATACCCGCCTGTGGTTTGCCCCAACATGCAGCAGCATTTCGCCGCAATCTAGTCGATGGTCGGGTGCTCAATCAGTTGACGAAGAAACAGCTTGAGAAACTCGGTGTCACCAAAAAGTTTCATCAGAATTCTATCATGAAAGGCGTCGAACTGCTAAGAAAGTTCAACTTTGATATAAAGGTTAGTTTTGTTTCAGCTTACATCGTCATATATTATGACAATACCAGGGCTCTACTAGTGTTCAAAACATTCTGTTTGTTTTCAGAGCCTCTCAAAAGTTCGAAACGAGTGCGATCGTCGATCGACTGACTTGCTTGTTTGGACGAATGCGCGCCTGAAGCGCTGGCTAGAGTCTATTGATTTGGCTGAGTACACCATGCACCTCTGCGAGTCTGGTTGGTGTTTTAAACTGATTATTTTTAATGAGGAAAAAACCCGTCATTAATCAGCACTTCAGATCTTAGCTAGGCATTAAAACCCTTTAATTCTTTCAAAGCATCACTGTTTTGTGTTCAGGGCTCCACGGTGCAGCAATCGTTTTGGATACAACGTTCACAGTGTCGACTTTGTGTTCCGTGCTACGCATTACAAACAAGCAAATGCTTAAGAAACATCTGACATTAGCGTTTAATCCACTGCTCTTTAAAGCAAGGTGTGTTGTTGAGAAGTTTTTCAACAGTCCTACTAATATTAAGTGGTTTTCAATGTGTTTTTACGTAAAATTGTTTTTTTACAGGAGGCAACTGGTAAATCCACAACCAATTGCTGATCTAAACAATTTCAACAAAAATCTTGACCAAGTAAAAAACTACAACAATGATGAACGCAAGCTGACCGGTTCAGTTGCATCTTTAAAGCAGCAGCCACCAGCAAGGCTTGCTCAGTCGGCAGTTGGTCCAGCAGCACTTAGTCAATCAGTCTGCGTGCCATTTATTGATGACGATGCGAACAGTGTTGCCACGTGCAGCCTCAATGGACAAACACCGCCGCGCTCGACTCGCACTAGAAATGCTCCACTGAGGGTGAGTCCAAAAAAAGCAAAACCTATTCGTTGTTGTTTTTCTGGCTGCCGATTTCCGTTTGAAAACGTTTTTAACTCAATTGAATTTCATTTAATGTTTTTTAGAGCTCATTCGGCAGAGTGTTCAACCTGCGATCGTCGAAATCGTCAACAACAAACGGCGGCCAGCAGGACAACGTTAGCCATCGCTGCGCTGAGTTTTCTCGTCAACACGACCAAAGTGATAAAAATAGTGGCGATCTGCAGGACTCGAATAACGACAGTGAAAATCAGATTACCATTGGTTTGGCGAAGTCGGAGACAATTTCGTCCAGTTCAGCAACGAGCGATCTGGGCAGCTCGATCGATCGTCGGTGTTCGCGTCATATGCGTACCATACTCGGCAGCACACCGCAGGTGCTCGTGCAAAAGACAATGTCCAACCGAAATGGATATGACCAGGAGGACACAACAAACAACTGCGATCACACTGAGATATGCCCCCACGAAACTCCAGGTTGGACGAAACTTGTTTGTTTTGATGTTACAAAACGTTTAACGAAATCTTTGTCGTTGAGACCTTCTTTGTGAAATTCAGCCACCAAAACTTTTTTTGAAAAAAACATTGTAGGAAATAGCAACAACAACAATTTGTCTGCGAGCTCTGCAGATTCAGCTATCTGCAGTGGCATCAACAGCTCCCACAACAACAACTCTTATGACTCATCCAACAACTCAACCGAGCCTGCACACGAGCAGCAGCCACGCATGTTCGCCCCAAAGGACCACCATTCTCCAGCACACCGGAAGGCCACAGCCAGCATGGGCGTCACCGTAAAACTGCGCAGTCGAAGTGTAGGCCGATTAAAACATCAGCATAACGGCGAGCGTCCACATTCGATCGGTGATTTCACACGCGTCAACGGTGGTCACAATCAGTCCTTATTAAAATGCGGTGACAATAATTCGCCAAGCAGTAACGCCGCTAAAAAATCTCATTCCATTCGCCAGCGAAGATTTCTAAAAAACTGGTCAGGCTTCATTTACTCAAGTCCAGTAGACAAACGGGCTGTTGATAATCGGCCGTGGTACCAAGATGACAGCAGCCATGCACATTTCCAAGGTGGTCTTTCAGACGACGATGACTTGCCGCCGTTAAATAGCCCTTCGCAAATTCAGAGTTGGTTGATGGCAGCTATAACTGCCGGAACAAACTCACAGCAGCAACATTTAGCTCATAATGAGCATATCGCAGCAAGCTGTAATCAATATGAAATTGGACCAATCAGCGAGCACGGAGAACCATCGGTGTTGAAAGCAACTGATTCCGAAAATTGCTTGAACGTTATCGAACCAGAAAACAATAATCTGGATGAAACTGATTCGTCAAACTGTAACATTCCGCTGTTGGCAATTCCGATCGCCAACAACAACAACGGCGAGACTGAGTCAAAGGTCAATCGGTGTGCAATGATCGGATGCAAAAACCACGAAATGATGCACCGCAAAGGTTCGAACGAACGGCCACAGTCGCTTGCGGTCACCGCAAACAGTTTGCAACAGCAAGCATCGCAAAATGTGACTGAGACTGACCTGTGATTTACAATCGAATGTGAATAACGTTACTGCTGAGAAAACGATACACAACGTTAAACACAAACGTTTATGCCAACTTTTGCTGCTGCAACTCATTATTGTTACACACGCCACACAGCTTAACCATGCGTAGTGTTTTCTCGGTAACTGTTTTTTGCCATCGCTATTTTCGCATGCTACGCTGCACAACTGCTTGTTTGTATTGATTTGAATTCTATTAAATTGAGACATACATTCACGTTTTTGTACCTGCCAATATAATTTCTCATAACAATATAGAAACTGTGAAAAGCTGTTTGGCAAAATCCCCCATTTCCACGTTTTGAACATCTTTTCGTTGTTTAGCAATATGCTTGAAAACAAAAAAAAGTGTTTGCCTAAAAGTGGCCCTAAAAATTATTTGATAGTTTTCGAGGTTTTATTTAATCGGTTTTTAATTGATCTTGAGAAAACTATTCACCAGTTCACGAAAAAACATCAAATCAGATTTTGGTGGACTACGACAACTCACCAATTGAGCATTAATCTAACACAGCAATTAACCCATGGAGTACGAAGCGTCAGCGTCACTTCACCCGGCGGTTCCTCACTGCAGCTTCAGCGGAGCGTGTGTACTTGGTGAACTTGCCACTGTAAAGCGGCCTCATCCAAGTGTTGATAACCGCGTACAATTTTGCTACAAATGACTTAAAGCGGTGAAGAAATTTTGTTCGAGAGATCGAATCGTTTGAAAAATATTTAAAATATATAAAAAAATATATATAAAATAAAATATACATATTTGATATACACATACACAAAAATTTTTTCCGTGGTTACGAAGAAATTGCCGATATTTGATTCGTGTAAAAACATGAACAATACTGTAAATGCGCTAAATCAAAAAACAACACGTTTGTAAAACCCAGATCTTCCGTTCGCAGCCATGGATCTTTATAATAAATTGATTTTTTACAAGAGTCCTATTTTTAGATATACTTAGTTCAGAAATATCAGACAGAATGTGAACTGACATTATTATCGCAGAAAGAGTTTTGACAGGCGTTCTTTTTGCGTGATCATCACAGAAATTTATGCCGAAAAGAATGTAGATTGTGGGGTTTTCAACAGACGAATAGGTTCGGGCAGGAAAAAAGTTTTTTGTCATATGTACGTTATTGTTCTACAAATGGATAAGGTGTTCTACCAACCCAAACACCAAATTAATCGTGTCCACCCATAATAACAATGGAGACAAGTGCACTCTCCACAAGGCGGAATATAATCGAAAAGTGTAAAAGTTATGTGGTAAACAAGACTACATTTTATATGAATCGTATACAATACATCTGGCAAACGTGGAAGTAGTTGTCTGTGTTTCCCCCGGTATGCACTAAGCATTCGACAGATTGAGACGCCCAGAGACTGGACTAAAAGCCTTTGGAAAGGCACGTGAAAGTCCTTACGACCTGCGCGGCCCAACTATCGTTGGCTACTCACCCGGAGGAAGCACAATTTGGAGGAAGTTGGTGTTACTAATCCATTTTCTGCTAAGCATCTGCTTCGTTTTCTGATTTTCAATTTCCTCGTTTTTCTTTCGAAGTTTTCTGGGATGGTCGATTCAACCATCATGTCCATCAGATTCCAACATGTAGATGCAGCATCGAAATCAGATACACAGCAATGCTGGAATGAGTGTGTTGATTGCCGATGTCGCAGCTGTATTTTTGTTTTTAAAATTCTCTTGTTAAAAAACAGATTTTATAATTTTCAATGATTTTGGCGCAATCAGCTAAACAGTAGCATTAGTACCATTGCGTTCACTTGCAAACGTGAAAAACTGTTTCTGTTACAGTGAAAAATGTCAAATAAGCTGACAGTTACTGGCATCATCAAAATCGTGTTTTACGTCGTGATTCTGCTGACTCTGCGAAAGGCACACCGTGGATTCACAGCAATGCGCGTTGTGAAGGGTGGTCAGTTTCAATAAAGAAAAATAATCATGTCGCGGCATTACATTAGAAAACAGACAATTTTTTGATGATCGACGCTTGTTTGATTGAAAAAAGCACCAGTATAGATTGTCGAGCTTTTTTATTGAAATTGAGCATCTTTTGCGCGACTAGAGTGGTCTACGGGAAGTGAGCATCGAGTCATTGCTCGAGGATGAACAGCTACGCAAAATGGCCGCCAAGTGGAAATACCGCAATGAGGCACCAGCAATTTTCTTTTTGAATCGGCATGCGCTCAACATGACACAGAACTGGCTGTGCAACACCAAGCCTATTCATGTCAGTAATTGTGAAACACCGGTGCTATAATCGCCCATACACTGCCACTCTGATGTGCATGTTTAAACTCACGTGTGCCTCTGCTTTATTCCATCGTAAAAAATCACCGTAAAAATCTGGCGTTTTTATCGGCGTTTAAAAACGCCAGCTAACGTTATAAATTGAAAAAAAACGCCAAAAATTAAAAAAAAACTGAAATACAAGCACGTTTCAGGGTGTACACGGGCAGACGTTGATGGTGACGCTTGACGAGAAATCCAACGAGCACATGCGAACACACTGGCCTGACATCGACGTGTTGCACCGACCGACCAAGTGCTTGCAAGTGCGTCATGGCACATGTTTCCGTGTTTGAATTGTTTTCAGTTCTTCTTCAATGATTCTTCAAGCTGACTTCATGCATTGCATTTGGCATATCGAAAAGAACCGCAGGACTCGTTTGCATTCGGCGATGGGGCGTACCAATTGTTCTTTGTGTTCCGGTGTAACTTCGCGGCAGCATTGCTCAAACTCGGTGTGCGTTTCTGGATGATGCAGCAAGACACCGTCTGGCGGAACAATGTGCTCACGGTCAGTGATTTACATGACTTTTTTGCAGCTTTTCAAAGCAGCGGATGAAAAAAGCTACGCTATTCAAGTATTCATTGATTGCAATTTTGCTTAGAGCGTTGTTGGCAGCGGCGCTGTCAATGGCACGTTGCCTGATCTGACGTTTGATCGGCTGGGCTTTGAAAGAAGCGCCCGGTCGCGATGGATAAACGGTGGCACACGGTTTTTTTGGCGTTTTATGTTTATTTTTTATTTTATTACTTTATTTTTTCATTTTATAATTTGTATTCATAATCTTACAAACATTATTTTGAAATCAGGTGCAAACTTTTTCGTCCGGCCAACAGAGAAGTCGATAGCATTTTTTGAAGAAACTGCAGAGACCCTGCAGCGGTGGTACGTCCCGGACGTAGCGGTCATGATACACAAATGTATGAAAGGGCAGGCCGCTTGCGACTTTTTTCCATACAGGTTTGCATACAATTGTTCATCTTTGTTTTATTCATCCATTTTTCATTCTCAGTTTACCACCATCCCAAAAACAGTGAAGGTTCAAATATTTTCAGTCTGGTCGGCTGCTGGGAGTGGCTCTACTACGGCGATCAATCGAAGCCGCCGCAAATCATTCAAATGGACGCCGAATCAAACTCGGAAGGAAAACTGGCGAACATGGCCAAAATGGGCTTCTATTTTCTGAAGGCTGACGGTCACACGTGCGACTTGGACGCTGTGCATAAAGCAAGAGAGAACATTCGAAATGCAACCGTGGACTTGACGAATCGACGGTCACTCAATCGGCTGCAGTTCACTTTTTATTGGCTGCTGGTGGAAGCGTTGTTGACCATTCCTCTGTTAGGCACACTGCTCAGAACTTATATGCCTCTGTTTGGCTACTATTTAATGGTGACAATGTAACGGACGCTAAATATTGTGTTTTTACGTTTTAAAAATGCCTAATTCAATGTGAATTGAAAAGTTGAACCAGAAGGCCAAGGCATATATTATTATCTTTTCATGCGAAGGAGGCGTAGTAGTGTTGAATGATGTGTGAAAAAGCCTCACAGCTAAAAAGCTGTTTCGCGCCCGAACGTAGTTCGAATATGAAATAAAATAAATTCGTTTAGTGAGAAAAGATTCAGATTAGTTTTTTCTCAATTTATTGCAACAAATCTGCTGTCAGAGAACGTTAAGTTTTGCTGATTTCAAATTGCTGCACAGTTATTTTCTCTATCTGTGCGTGCAAACGTGTATGTTGGGACACGTTTAATAAAAACGGTATTAATATAAAACTACTCAGATCATGGTACTAAATAAACATGGTCATTGCAACCACTATTCAAAACGAAAATACCAGAAAACAACCGAATTACAAAATAAAAGTTCAATGAGCATAAAACACAGCAGGTGTGTCAATATTTCTGAATGAAACAGTAGCCAACATAAAACGAAAACTCTTTGAACGCGCGACTTCTCAGCGCAAAGCCGGCGACTTTTCTTGGTTGTTCAGGCAGGCGTAGCGTTTGAATGCGCCAATTCGGTGCGAGCTCAAACTCGGCTTGTGCGAGTGGTTCATTTCGCTCGTCGAAGACCACCATTTGCATGTCCGCAGTACACGGCTCAATTGGAAAATCTAGCCTGAAAGTGAATGTGTTCTTCGGGATTTTTCGCACAAGATCATAAACTCTATCTGCTGATTAGCTGAAACAACTCTATAAGCAACATAATCTCAGAAGTGTGCGTACCGTTTGCTTTGCGCTGCCGTGTGCTGCAACTCCTCCGGTGTGCATTCGTACTGAAACCGACATCGTACCAGGTCGCCTTTGTCCGTTTTGTGTTCGCTGCCTTCGCGAGCACTCAAATGCCACTCGGCGCCGTTCGTCAGCATTGTCACCTGTGCATGCAGCAAAACGCAACAGCGTTCAAATTAAATTCAGTTCTGTAAAATAACGGCCTCCCGTTTACCCGTGCCACTCCCTCGGCCGAGTCTGTGCCGACGTTGTACTGGTTTCTTGTGAACCTTGACTCTGCGTCTGTCCAGCCTTGCTCAATGCTGCCATCCACGCCGCTAAATGTTGAAATGGAAACACAGAAATTCATGCATGGAATGGGATAGATAGTAACACGCGAAGCAACTGCGCGAGACTCGCTGTTCTATTCATACCTGTAGAAAAATAACTCATTTTCAAGTCTTCGTCGCCACGCACCAGATGGCGATTCACAGTTGGCAGCCGACAAAATGAACAGTAGCATGAACAGCAGCATGGTGAAGTGAAACGAACTGTGTATGTGGGCACTTTAAGGTGTCACCACGAGTTTATTTTGAAAGTGGATGAACTATCTCAGCTTAAAATTTTTCTCCATAAGACTGAAATTTAAATAAAAACATCACGTTTTTATGCAGTCTGATCATTTGCAGAGACGGCGCGATTTCTGATGCAGTGATGCAATTGCGCGTTGACATTTTATAGATATTTGCCTTGTGCGTTTACTGGAGTTTTTATTGTTCATTTAGTTTCAACATAATAAACATAATTTTTTTAAAAATTTATTTCTTTACGGTATCAAAGTGCATAACACAGGTCACTGTACAACACTGTCATTTGTCAAACGGCATCAAAATTTGTTTTGGGATTTTAGGTAGATCTTCAACAAACAATGTAAAGGATGTTCAGATGTGTAGGGTCATGCAACTTGCACGTGTTTTTAAAAAATTGAAAAACTGTATTTTTGTTCAATTCTTATTGTGGACAGATAAAAGGGAATTTTCTCCTGCATATATTGTGCATATCAATTTTGTCACCAATTTATCAATACCATGAGGTCACTGAGGTAACAGTTACGTGCATAGAGTATATAAAGTGTGGACAAAAACTCTTTACTTCATGAAATACAAATGGGTTTTCAGATCCATAATTTTAATAAAAGATCATCCAGAAACTACTTACAGAAAACAATTACCGTAAGTCTTGAACAATTGCCTTTTTCATTGAATGACATTGCTCACGGAAGGCCTAAAAAAACCGAAAACAAAACTGATCGTCAAGAAAGACTGTAACAAATTTTTGTTTTGAGCTTCTTTCTCACTTTTCTTTTCTCCTCAATTCTTTTTGACGATCACAACTAAAAAGAAAGATCGTGTCAAGACCTCGGGAGTGCACGTTTTTACTTTTACCTAAAGCTGTCATTTCTCGATTGCGCAAAACGGTAAATAACACCACTCTTTGGACAGGTCAAACCTGCAACAAAAATATTAAAGATAGCGATCCAACGTACATGACGAAAAATTACACAATGCCATGAAAATCATAAAAACCACAGCAATAATCAAATAGTTTCACCGAAAGCACACTACATCATGAACCAATAACAATGCCAAACAACATCAATCACATACACCGCTTTCTCAACATATTACTTGACAAAATTTTGCATTTTCACAATTTGTTGAGTTGAACTACCAATAACGGTAGCTCAACAATATTAGCGTTTCGCAAGACCTTGTTGAGCTGTATGTTACCAATGGTAGGTAGGTAGCTAAACAAATTTGTGGAGTAATTTGTTCGGTAGGCGTTCGCAAAAAAACTAGAGTTATGTGGATTTGCATCTGCGTGCACGTTTTTTATAATAGCTCTGTAAAATGGCACAGTATGTGAACTAATGTAAGAACACGACCATTCGTTATTTATACTGATATTTCTTGACACAATTGTTGCCCAAGTCAGCAACAACACAGAAGTCCCTGTCTGACATGACCGAAATACCGCTGGGACGGCGTAATTTTGCCCCGAAACTATCCATCGTGAACTTCAGCTCGCCCTTGTACTGACTAACAGCGATGTACGTTCGTTGGCGGTCAGTCACCGTGGCCAACACCGTAGCACTCGCTCTGTCAACAGCAAGCCCGCCAATGAGCGCACGGCACACAAACTTGCTCTTGTTCATGCTGTTCAGAGTGTGGCAGTGACTGACGGGCGGCTCGTACACTTGCTGCTGCACCACATTGATCTGTCGTATCCATTTGCCGGCGTCGTCGAACAGTTGAACAGTGGAGCCGAGCGCCACCAGGATGTCGTCGTTCAAGCCAACGGCCACCGCCGTCACTGGCGGCCACTGTTCACTGGACGCTGGTGACGCCGGAGCGCTGATCAGCAGAGGGCCGTTGCAGCCGGGGGAGCCACGATGGTGGCGTGCTTTCACGACGCAACTGGCTGCCACGCTCACCGGAAACGAGAACAACGGCCGCGCGTGGTGGTCGAGCACGAACACCTTGCGTGCGCCGTTGTCGGCGACGATCATGCGGCCTCGCGCGTCCACCGTCACATCAATCGGCTCAACGAACTCGCTGAACGTGAACGATCGAATTTCGCGCGAGTCTGTGAGATCACAAGAGGAGAATTGTTGCGCGGCGTCTCGTTGGAACGTTGCCAGGCGCCACTCGGTGACGGCGCGGGTACGCCAGTTCAGGGTTAGCAGAGACCACGGATCGCCGGTTTGCACGCCCGGCAGAAGCGCCAAGCCAACAGCGGAACGGTCGCGCAGTGCCTCGCCGGTGATTGAGCAAATGCAACCGCTGGCGTTCGGCGGAACTGCGACAACTGAAAGACAACAGCGCCATTTTTCTACAAACAATTTTAGATTTCTTTGCGATTCGAAACCACAGCACGCTATTTTTTGTATTTATGATAGTTTTTGAGCTACAAAAAGTCCTACCTCTGCTGTTACCCGTGTCTAGCACGTACAGATGGCCGTCGGGTGCGCATACGACTTTGACAGGTTGATTTAATCGCAGATTTGCGACGCTGTTGCTGTTATTTAGACCAGATGTGCTCGAAGAACCGAATTGCCAAACTGGCTGATGGTGCTCGGAGACTGCGATGGACAAAGGTGAGCAACGGATGGGTCGGCCGAAAATGGCGATTTGCAGACGGTACTCGCCGCTGAATTGCGGTCTGCAGTTTAAACAGATTGAGCGTCATAGCAGCTCTTTATTTAAACAAGTCAAGTAAAGTGCATAAATGTTATGAGTGTAAAAACCCACCTGAAGGCGAGATCGTAAGTGCCATCATTGTGGTCGGTGACGGCAACGCCCACAGATAACTCGTTGCTTAGTTTATCATCTGCTGAAACCAGACGAGCCTCTACCGGATCGCCACCTTTAAGAATTAATTTGCAATATTTGTCTAAAGTAGGACATTACATGTTACGTAATTTATATTTGACACTTCTTTGGGCCTTTTATAAATATTATTCGAGGTATAAAACACTGAGCTTAGCTGAGATATACAGTGTATATGTATGACCTATTTTTTAAACGTGTCCCACTGAAATGACGTCATGTACCGCAAAACATGCGCTTGCCTTTTACAGCAAACCGGACTTTTCGTTTAGCCGGTTTCTTCCCGTTACCAAATGGTGAATGTCGAATTAGTCACATCAAACTGACATTTTAGTGCATGTACTTTGACAAACGGGCGTTTTTAAAGCAAATGACGTCATTTTAGTCCGGACACGTTTGAATAAATCCACAATACTTAAATAATATATGATTAATACGCCTGATTTTACAGTAGGAAATTATGGAATGACTTGGTAACTGTTATAATTTAAAAAAAACTTGCTTCCCAAAAAACTTCCCATGCCTTCTCATTTTATGATATCATTTTTCTTGGTTACAAATGTATTTTGTTGATCTAGTCAATCGACATGCAAAAAAGTGAACATAAACGCAAACAACACGAGTCAAACTGGAACCCTTTGTATCAAATGCGTAGTAAGCTCACAAGGAAGTAGGAAATTGCACAAGCCAAACCCAATTTGAAAATCTGAGAAGGTTTAAAACATTTACCAACCAGTAGTTCGCTTTTGACCGTTATAATCGATTGTGCTGACTAGAACACGATTCAGCAGGTGCACGCTTGCAGTGCCACACAACGCTGCTGTGCACAAAGGGGGAAACGTACGAGACACGCAAAGCTGACCGAAATGAGCCAGTGCCTCTTGAATGCCTGCGAACGTACAAACGCCTGTTAGATTCTCATGCAGACAGCATGCTGAACAAACTTCAAACATTGTCACGCAGTTTAGAAGTTGTGTTGTACATGGTAACTTAATGCATTGTTGACAGCATTTGTTTGCTTTAAAATTTTTAACGCTCTTTATGAGTGGTGCCGTGTATTATAAAATGTGAACAATGGTTATAGCCAACATTGACACCAACACGTACCCTTCAGCACTTGCTCAGTGCTAGACTCGTAGCGCAGGAAAGCGTTTTCGCGCGGTTCCACCAGTGTCAGAGTTTGATCCAATTTTTCATTTAAATCGCCTATTCGTCTTGTTATGTTTCGAACTTCCACCTGCAAAATCAAACAATCTATTTCCAGCGTCAGAAAAACAAAAAATGACATATATCGATAGCTGTTTCCGCAAATTACACACTACGCGTAGAACACTGGCCATTGAAAGTGTAAACATCATTTTCTTACCTGATAGTTTAATCCAGAGCACTGTTGCTCCACTTTTGCTTTTTCGGATTGAATAATTCCCAGTTGTTCTTGGAGTACTTTGCGCTTTTCGTCCCTTGTTTTTCGAACGCTGTTTACGAGCTCGCATCGGCGGCTGTCTAACAGTCGTGATAGATCCTTGAACAACGTGTTTGCAATTTAGCAAAAAAACATTTATAGGTTTTTAAATGTTCTTTTAAAGAACATTTATAGGTTTTTTAAATCTATAACTTTTGTTAAATTTTCAGTTGGACTGCGATAAAAATAAAAAAAAACGTGAACGCAATTACGAGAACATTGAATTTGTTAACAAACGCTTTTTAAAATTTTGATAACACGCGATTCGTAACAAAACATCACCGTGTGAAATGTTTCTCGGAGTATCGATACTTACCGTCGGTTTTTATGTTTTAACACCATTACGATCAATATTAATAAAATCATGTATGAAAACTACGTGGTTTCAAGTTAATGTAAAAAATAATACGCTACAAATAATGTAGCAAAAGTTTTTTTCGGATGTGCGGATTTTCGTAAAAAAAATAATAGAAAGAAAAACAATTCTGGAACCTGAAAACTGGCGTTCACTTCATCCAGAATTCTGTCGACATTTACATCGAGCTGGTTCATCTCTCGCTGTACATTATCGGCAGCACGATTCAAATTGCGTACGCATTTATTTGCTTTGTACAGCAAAATTTCTGACATCCGTTTTATGGCGATGGAAAAAGGAACAATTGTGTGGTTGTGACACATGGCACTGCAATAAAAGGCACTGCTTTTTGCTGATTTGCAAGTTGCTACAATTGCAAGCTTATTATTTTGTGAAATGACAAACACAATTCAGACGTAAAGTAAAAGAAATGCTAACAATTCGTCTGATTCCTTGCACACCGCGCAGAATACAGCATCGCAAGTTTCACAAAACAGCAATTCTTCAGCGGCATGTTGAGTGCACTTTGGCACAACATCTCTAGAAAATAAATGTTTTTTCCGTTTCAAAATTTTTGCTCCACTCCAAAGTAACAAATTTACAAATAAACGAAAGGATTACGTGCCTGCGTTGTCGCTGCATCAAGTCAATCAGTTGATTAACCAGAAACGACGGCGGCAGGCTGGTAATGCCACCTCGCGGTACTGCGTGAGCTTCGCGGCAGATTGGACACCGAAAGCTGCCAGTATCTTGTGCCTGAAAGAATTTCAGTATGAAGTGATTCTGAACATAATACTTCATACGGCACACAGGGAAACAACATTAAAACAGAACCTTGTTAGTTTTGTTTGCAACTTTTGAGTTCAAAATCTTGAGCTCGGTTTTCATCGAAACGAACAAACAAAGCCACCAACGAACCAAGGGCAATGTGACAATGCGTTGCAAGCAATGTTGACAGACTGTGTGAGAACAAGCGAGCAACTTTGGCCGTCGGTCACGTTGATCGAACGGACACAGGCACGTGGCACACGTCAGGAAGGTGTCTGCGAAGTCGTCGTAGTTTATGTTGACCGTCTCCACTAGGTTCTGAAAATCAAAACACATGCTCCAAAGCACATCGGCGTCGACATATTCCGTGTGCTTCGCCATTGCTTGTCAAGTTGTATTTACCAAATTATAAATGAACGTTGTAATAATATAAATTGTATATTGCAGAAGTTTGGGGGTGTCTAAGCTGTGTCCAACAAACAGTCATTTGCCATCAATGTTTTTCGTTGTTAATAATCAGTTTCAAACTACATACAAAGCACATACATGCGACATTTGCATTGACCTGCTGATTCTTTGAAAGGCGCCAAACGAAAGCAACAACGAACCTGTTGAGCGACGGCGTACGTCGTGGCTGAAGTAGAGGGCGTTGCAGCACCAACGAGCGCACCACTGTAACTGCGCGTCACATGACGTTTCACAGCTGGCCGAGTGCTTGAGGCGCTGCTTGTCAATGTATCGGGCATCGAAATCAGTCAATGAAAATTAACAATCAAACTTGGTTCAAAAATATATCGATGAAGAAATTTGATGGTGAAAGAATCCCGTGGCACTGCAGCAATGTATCGACGTATAGGGTGTTATGTTTTGTACAAGCTGTGGTGTCTGTGATAGAATTTTGTTTTCTGTGCTGAAACGGTGCTGAAGAAACGCTAAAACGGACAACTAAAAGTATAAATGCATTGGCGAACCAACAAATAAATACGAGGATATGAAACGTAACAAACAAGTGTACATATCTAGATAGGTATAATACCGCAGAATATATAACTTTAACACCGCATGAAATGCAACACGAACTCGTGCCTTGGCTAAAAATGTGCTCGACAGCTCCGCATGAGTCCGCCAACGCTAGGCAACAAAGTGCGCAAAACTAAAACTACATACAAAACATTTGTACAACGCTGAGGTCGCAAAAGAACATACAATATGTATAAGAGAGATATTTACATGTACATGTATTGTATACGCCACTTTTCCCTGTGTCGCTCGCGTGTACAACAAAATCAACTTTCCAGATTTTTGACGCCATCAATTCCTTTGGGAATGATCAATATTTTTTCGAGGCACACTAAAAGTGGAATATTTCTGGAGTTTCAACAAAATAGAAAGCTTTTTTACCCATTCACTGCTTGAAAGCCTTTACAAATTGCTTCTGTTGTTGAAAAAGGCTTTCGGCTCAGTTTTATTGCTGGGCACGATTGCTCTCGCGTGATTCTGCTTTCAGGCCGGTGCTAAAAATAAAAAAGTGTCGTTTTGCCGCATCACCCTGATGTCTGCCACACTGACGAAGCAGAGAAAAGGTGCTGAATAAGTACAGGGTGAAAAAACGTCAATTTTTAAAACGCTTCGATCTCGCGACTTCATTAATGTCTGAAGCCGAAATTTGCACCATTTGGTTTATATGGTCATTTGGTCCCCATTTGTTGTGCAAAAATTTCTGCCGAAAATACTAACTAGTGTAATTGATTGTTTTTCATTTTCAATGTGGATCTTTTTCATTCAACAGCATGCATTTTCATTCATTCCATTTGGTTAACTAGCCAATTGACCCGTGCCTACGGCACGGTTAGCTGATATCTTATAAATACAATTATTATTTTTGAGTGGATTTTGGCTTTTTGAACCGTGCTAAAAAATGCATTGCATTTTGATTTTGAGCTGCTTTAGTCGTTCCCGTTCAAATTATCAAAAACAATATTCTGATCGCGAACTTACTTTACTTTACTGCATTCTGTTTAAAATTAAAAACAATCTTTTTTAATCACTAATGGTCAATTGCTGTTCCCGTTAAAAACGATTTTAAAGTCAATTGAATTGAACCGACAAAAAGCAACGCTTTATAAAAATCGTTTTTGAATGTAATTTGTAATTGCAATTTTGAACTTTTGTTTTTGAAACTGACACATTTCTAATTAAACCCGCGTGTTGAAAACAAATTTGAAGTGCGAAGTTTATAATTTTGCTGTAATGCTTTTACCCGTTCACCCTGCTCTAAGCTAATCCTTATCACGCACTTCATTAACAACCCCCCCTCCCCGTGTATTTGATTTCGCAATTAATTTTTTAGTTGACTTGTTTAGATAAAACTTTTCTGTTTTTGAAAAAGTTCTCAAGCAAAAACTTTTCAACCAAGAGATACTGAAAAATAACGTTTTGAAATGAAAGTGCAATGTCCACTTGCAGTGTCGATGTCGTTTTGCAACCCGATTTTTCAAAACAATTGCAACTATTTTTCATAGTTGGTTTTCTTTTATTTTTCGCTTTCGGTCATCAAGTTGTGAACAGCAACAATTACGATTTTTTGTCAATCGCATGTTAAAGCGCTGTCGGAGATGACCAAAGAGTATCATGATGACTTCATAGTGAACAAACAGGAAGACCGTGTGTGTGTGTGTGTGTGTGTGTGTGTGTGTGTGTGTGTGTGTGTGTGTGTGTGTGTGTGTGTGTGTGTGTGTGTGTGTGTGTGTGTGTGTGTGTGTGTGTGTGTGTGTGTCTTAGCGTGTCAATTTTGGTCGATTTGAATTGGCGCCAAGCTATTCTGAATTTGCCATATATATATCATCATCTCCAGCTGCACTCCATTTTTACTTCAAGATTCATGAGAATTTTTTACTCTCTATGTTCTGTAAAAAGTCCTAATCATCATCATTCTCATGCAATGAAAACAATCGACCACTTTGATTTGGCTGTTGCTGCTGTTTGCCATCTATTATCTTTGTTATTAAATTATCTGTGCGGCAATTTGAAATCACCGAAACTTGACGTATTCTGTCGGCAGATTCGTGCAAAAAAATAGGGAAAAAGCTAATCAGAATCTTTCCTCACTAAATAATTTAATTTTATATCGTATGCGAACTACGTTTGCGCGCGACACATCTTTTCAGCTGTGCGGCTTTTCCACACATCATTCAACATTACTCGCCTCCTTTACACGAAAAGATAGAAATTAAATCGAATTGCAATAGCTAACAAGAAGTAATTGATTGTTTCTAAACAAAAAATAGACTGTAGTTCCACAAGATATGTAGATTGCAGCATTGACAAAGATGTGGCCATGATCGACGGCGAAGCAGTGGAGCGGTCCGAATACAATCGATCAATTTCTTAACGAGGGTAAAGTTGAATGATTCTGATCAGAAGAGGTTTTTTAAATAATTTGAACGGGAATTTTGAACGAAGCAGTTGGGTGTTGCTGATCAAAAATTGTTTATCATACTTTTAACGGTCATGACAGTAAAATGCAACTCACTAAGAAGCTTAAAAGATTGCTTTTTGAACGGGATAGCTGTTGCTGATCATACAAGATTGTTTTTGTTATACTGAACAGAAATGACAGTGAAATGCAGCTGAGTGAACCAGCAGATTGCTTTCAATTTTTTTAAATATTTTAAACCGGTATCAGCTGATTGTTGCTGATCGAACGACATGTTTTTTTAATTTTTTTGAACTGGAAATAGCAAAGATTGATTTTTGATGCTTTGAGCGGGAATGACTTAATTGTCGCTCATCATCAAAAGATTGTTTTTTGATACCTTAAACGGGAATGATTTTTTAATATTTTGAACGGGAATAGCATTTGAGTGTTGCTGATCAAAGATTGTTTTATTATACTTTTAACGGTCATGACAGTGAAATGAAACTGACTAAAAAGATTGAAAGATTGCTGTTGAATATGGACGGGATTTCAAAAAGAATTTGAACGGGATAGTTGTTGCTGATCATATTACAAGATTGTTTTTGTTATACTGAAAAAAATGACAGCGAAATGCAGCTGACTAAAACAGATTGCTTTTAGTTTTATAAATATTTCAAACCGGTATCGGTTAATTGTTGCAGATCAAACGACGTTTTTTTAATTTTTTTTATCAGGAGTGGTAGTTGAACGACATTTGACGACATGGAAAAGCTTAAAAACAAGATTGATTCTTGATATTTTGAGGGGAATAGCTGTTAATTGTCGCTGCTCAAAGAACATTGTTTTTTGATACTTTAAACGGGTATGACAGTGGAATACAAAAAAGAATGAAACTACAATTAAGCAACATTGAAGAAGGTAACAAATCAGAGCTTATCTTGATATTTTAAATGGCAGTTGTTTGTTGCTGATTAAAAAAGATTGTTTTTCATATTTTGAATGGCAATGCAGTTAAGATTGTGTTGCTACTGTTGCTTGCAGATCAAAGAATATTTACGCTGAATGAAAAAAAAACAGCGGTTCATATCAAAATGATTGGCAAGTTGAAAAATTGTATCTGTTGCTCTGAATGATGCTGAAACACCATTAACAAAACCACGCAGTAATAAGTGATACGGTGACTAAATCAGGTTACGATTGAATCGACAGCTATAAAATCAGCAAAATCACATACTTGACAAAAAAACACAGTTTTCAAAAAAACTGAAATGCTATTTTCAAAAATTAGAAGCATCGACAGATACGAGTGCTTTAAAAATGAACGTTCATTTTTATAGTATATCAACAACAGTCGGTTGAAGCAGCTCAAAATCAAAATGCAATGCATTTTTAGTCCGGATCGCGGGCGTAGGTCAAAAAGCGAAAATCCACACAAAAATAATAATTGTAGTTATCATCTAACCGTGCCGTAGGCACGGGTCAATTTGCTAGTAAATAATAATATAGAAGATAGATTGTACCTGTAAGAAGATTAGGAAAAAGGATAAACTTTTTCTTGAGAATTTTAGAACTTTATAAAAGTCCTTTAAACGTCAAGATCCGAAAGAAGACATTTATTCAACTATCTACGTATGTATTTCCTGTGTATTCTGTGCAAACGTTTTTGCTTCCAGGTGGTTAAACTGTTGAAAAACAACACTGGGAACTACTAACCAACACAGATATGAAAAAACAGAACAAGTACGTGTATGTTGCGCTGTTTGTTTGTACGTCTGTTTAATTTTCTCTTCTACGCATCTTTTTCAGCGACAAAGTTGTCAATCAAATGCGCTACTATCTACCCACATTACTTAACAGCAGCTTGCTTAGCTTTCTCAATCAGGAACATATATATTGCACAATGGTAGTCTCTGTGGAAATGAGATAAAATGTGAACGAGAAAAAAAAACTAAATTTTGTTAACAAAATACTGACGCCCATATGAAGAAAAGTAACATCGTGTTCTTACGTGTCTTATGCTGAAACAAAGTTGTTTTGAAATATTGCAAAGCGCTTTGCAGAGTAAATCGCTATACTAGCCTACATTGTTAAAACAAGCTGCTAATAGTCGCCAAATTTTTTAAACCAAAAAAACTGAAAAGTAACTGAATTTTTCAAATCAAAAGCATGTACAAAATCCTTGCATCAATGAATAAAATTTTCCATTATTGCTATAAAACAAAAAAAACTCAAATCCAACGGTCAAAGGACTGCGTCGTAAACTGATTGTTTTACACGTGGGTAATCTTTAAAATCACTAAATTTTTGAATACCGCAAATCTGAACACAAGCAGATGCACAATGTTCGTGTGTGTTGCATAAACTGTGGAAATCTATGCTTTCGCAAAAGCAACAAAAACAAACACAAAGCATTCAGCATTGTGCTAAGTACGTTTCAAAGCTTCAACTGTTAAGTGCATGTGTGGTAAACGTCTCAACAAGCAAAATCTTGTGTTTTAAGTAAATAAAGTGTGTATTGTCATTCCACTGCATTTTCCTGGAGAATGCCGAAATCCAACATATCACTATTGGACTGCAAAAATACATGTATTAGTTGTACCTGCTGATTGACAGAAAAGAAACCTTTGTTCTTTTGGAATATATTTGAGCATTATCGAAATCTAACGAATGAACTTTATTTTAACATTAACAAAAAATGAAAGGCACACTGAAAGGACGAAACTACGAGTACCAAACTGCCAGTTCAAAGAAGAGAAGGGCAGCTGTTTCGAATTAGGTGTGTATGTTTGCGTCACTTAAACGCAGCAACATTTGTCACAAAAGACGGTGAAAATGTGATTGTGCTTCTGAGATAAAGTAAAAGTAAACGAAGCGCCTGTCTGAAATTAACGGTTGATTCGGCAAAAGTAGGGTTTTTGCTTCAAAAATAAAAAAACTAAAAAAAACTTTGTCGACAAAATGAGACAGATTACTAGTAGAGAAACGAAATTTTGCTCTTTAGACAATATTAATGCGTTTTTTTGGATTCTGCACTCTGTATTTTAGACGCTTCTGCACATGTTCTAGCTGCGTGAGAAACGCTGTTCATCTGTGTGACCATCTGAACAGGAGAAAACTTTGATTTCAGCAGCACAAAAAACCATATATAATCATTTTCAAGGCCACAACTTCTGTTATGTTTTGAACAAAGACCTAATTCAGAAAGGTAAGGATGTTGCGGACCGTTAGAATTTTTTTTGCGGGGCGGGCCTGCGGGCTTTTGGGCTTTTGTGGGTTGGTCCTGCAGTGCGGGCCAGGCACCAAAATGTATTGCGGGTCGGGCCTAGCTTATTTTTTGCAGGTTAGGCCAGGTCGCAAATTAAGCTTTTTATGCGGGTCGGGCCGCAAATTTGGGCGTGAAATTTTTGACGTGTTATGCTTAAAGTAAAATAGCAACAACAACAGTTATCAAAATTCATTTCCACTTCAGTTTGTTAATTTGCGGGTTGGGCCAAGCCATGGCCGGACCCGCATCCTTGGCCCGCAACATCTCTAGAAATGACAGGAAAAATAATAAAAATACTCAACACAAAGATTCGTGAAATAAATGTAAAAATTCCAAGAGCATATAGGTACTGAAAATCATGATTTATAATTGGAGTTGCTAAAAATAATTCCCCAACCGTTCTGAAAACAATTAGTGTTGCGAAAAACAAGTCTTCCAATTTTCTTTTACTTTTGTAAAACAGCAAAAACAGTGCCGTATGCCCAGCCTGTCACAAAGCGTAAAACACTGAATAAAACACGCCCGCAGATGCACGGTTTTCACGGTTGCTGTTAGCCTTCCATGCTGGCATTTTAGCCTGCGCATTCATGCACGCGCGTGCTGCTTCAGCCTCTCGTATGCTTTAGCCACATGCATAAAATGTCAGTGAAAAATTGAAAGCCCGTGGATTTGTACCTCGTACCTCACTCGTACCTTCGATATGTGCGAAACTTTATTGGTCAAACCATCCTTATTGTGTTTCAGATTCCAACAAGACACCTGTTTGCAGTTCATCAAGACCAAAAGATGCACATGACTCTTCAATAATGTGTATAGCGGACAGCTGAAAAAATTACAAAACACCAAAGAAAAATAGGCGGGGAGAGGGGGGGGGGTGAAAAATAAGCAGGGGAACGACGCGAAGAGTATGCTGCAAATGTGCCACATCTCGGTGGGAGAATAAAAGCAGCTGGCCGAAAATGGATGCTTCCTTTGAATGAGAACACAGCATTGTAGAATTTACCACGGCAGACGTTTGGGCTCCATTTTTTGAATATGCAGCATAAATACGCGCAATGTGTTGTCGAAAAATTTCATGAACTGAATTCATTCCTTCCGAAACAATAATTGGGATTGTGAACGCACTGAATTGTGGCTGATGGAAGCAGCGCAGCACCAATTTAGCAAATGTGTGGATGGTATAACAGAGCTAGCTAACAACCACTTTTAGTGGTGAAACGTGACACATCAGTGGACATAATGCAAATTGATGGCGTAAACGATAGCTAGTGTGAGTATTTCCGGTAAGATCAATGAACAAATAAAAACATTAACATATCGATGGTTCGAAAAAGACTAAAAGTTGTGAAGCAACAAATATTGTGCATTCTTTGCGCATTTGAAACTAAAACTCATTTGCGTGTTGCAGAAACGCGACAACAAAAAGTGAAACCGCTAAAACACATCCGTCGTCCGTTTTCTGCGCACAAAATTTTACGCAAAAAGACATACAGAAAATGGTTCGCGCAGAACAGAATGCAAAATTTTGACAAAATAATGTTAACAAAGTACATGGAAAAAATAAAATCAATATTGTGTCTCGAGCAGCAACGCACACAAAGCGTAGGATAGGTTTTGTGCACAGATACAAAACACGTACGCGTCATCATTTATGAAGCGAAACCTTAGGGTTTGTTATTGAACGGCATTACCAGACTCAGAAACTAACAAGGCAAAAAGGGCAAACTGACAATGAGATCGCTCAATGCTGCCATCTTTTTATGCGTCGTAAAACTACTCCTTGAAGAAAACAACGGTTTTAATTGGAATCCGGAAAAATCGAGAAAAAGGAATGGTCGCATCAATATTCAGTCATGGTCAAAATTCGCTGTTTGGTGCTCAAAGAAAAAATGTCTGCTATCCAAAATGCGATTACCGACGTCGCAAAAAACTTTCATTCTTGAAAATGATTTTATTTAAAAGATGTTGTCGTAAAGGTAATCCTAGTCCTCGTTGAAAAATTTTACGTGTGCAAATGTATGTTTGCGTTTTGTAAAAATATATACGTGAAATCGTGTCAGAGATTATGTTTGATTTGCAATGATTGCGTTTGAAAAAAGATTCAGCCAAGCATGACCATGGGATAATTCGAAAATAAATAAAATGTTAAATTCGCTATTAAATAAAACGTCAGATCACCTTAAAAATTGCATCGTTTCGTTTAAAATGATGCTTTTTATTGTTGTGCTTGCTTGAATTTACGAAAATTTGTTTGCAAAAAGAAAACAATAAACAAGTGCTAAACCAGAGAAATCGAATAGAAAAAGTAAACAAATAAAGTGTTTTGACTGTTTACAGCAGTTTTCGCAAATATGTACCCAGTTGAATAAACCAGAGCGAAGAAAATCAAGCAATGATGTCAGAATTTAAATTGTCCGTTTTTAGATAGATGTGCATTCATGAAGCAGTATTTAGTGACCGCGTAACTACGTATGTTTTAACACAGCTACATACGCGTCACTAAATTTTGTTTCATGAATGCCGCTTAAAAGCGCACTCGCGAGCTATGCCCAGAGTATCACTGGGCATCACTGAACGGATTATCCGCTGAACGAACAGATTCGCAGCAACTGATGAGAGCACGCTATGCTGCGCGCACATCAGGAATTCTGAGGTTTCTGAAAGGCGGTTTTAAAAGTCACTTCCAGGTTTTTTCCGATTCTTCCAGCGCGATGTTCAAAAATGGTAGCGTAACGTACTATGGTAACGTACTTCTGTGGGACACAGCAACAGCACACAATTGCACAACTTTTCTTTTGGTAAAGTAAAGATAAACTTGCAGCACAACATTATACATGCTGCATACCGTAAAGTCTTTCATATAAGGTTCCTCCCACTCATAATACCCCACCCAAAATCAAACGGAGAAATATCACACGGCAGGAAACGAAATCGAAATCCCGCCTTTTATAAGAACCGATATTCCTTCATCTTCGCTTAATAAGACCTTCTCCCACCCATAAGGTTGTCACAAAAAATTCCACTTTTTTCAGAAATTTTTAATTTTTAAATTTATATAAGGAGACCTTATATGCAAGAGTTTACGGTATCTGTAACGTAAATTGCAGTTTACATGCACGGACGTGCGTGTGCACACACAACACACACACATAAACTGAAATATATAAACAAAAAGAGGATAGTGTAAACCTCAAACTTTCCCGATGAAAAACCACAAAATTTACAGTTTTTTTGCGGTTTTGTAGAACAAAGTTTGCGTGTTTTTGAATTGATAAACACAACAAAGTGAAAACGATCAACGAACGTTATGTAGTTTGTCATATAATGTTGGTTGTGCAGGGGAGTGGGTCACGTGAATCTTGTGGTTTGACAAACTCCCGACACGCACACATTCGATTTTTGCATGAATTCGTTGGCGGTTGTCCAGTTTCGTGTGTGCGCTTGCAAATTTCATGTCGAGTTGACAAACATTCTCAACGGGAAAATGCGCAAAAATCGTCATGATAAGTTTTTTCTAATCGGTAAATTAAAAAATTGTGTTTTAAAGTCGGTTTTTTCTGCCCACACAAACTTGATCAAGCGGTTTAGTTTTATTGTGGTTACGTTTTATCAGAACAATTCACCAATCTAAGATAAGAAAGTTTCCACGTTTTTATTTGTTTTCTATCACAAGTCACTGTCGGTGCGTACTCAATTTTAACCGGTTTTTGGTGGTCTGAAAAAAACATGCAAATAACAAATTGATTATTACTGAAAATTACTAAAAAGCAACAGAAAAGAAACAAACAATTGACGTCTGGACACAACAAAAAAGCAAGATTTTTATGTGTCTGTCCAAAAACAGTTTTGTTTTTTGGTGCAATTTTGCAGTGCAATTTCAGTCAATACATATGACTTATTTTTTCAAACGTATCCCACTGAAATGACGTCATGTATGCCGCAAAACCTGGCTTGTCGTTTACAGCAAACCAGACTGTCCGTTTATCCGACTTCTTCCCGTAAACAAATGGTGAATGTCGAATCAGTCACACCAAATCAAAATTTTAATGCCTGTACTTTGACAAACGGGCGTTTTTAAAGCAAATGACGTCATTTTAGCCCGTACACGTTTGAATAATCTACAATACTATATATATATATATATATATATATATATATATATATATATATATATATATATATATATATATATATATTGTGGATTTATTATATATATATATATATATATATATATATATACAATATATATATTGTGGATTTATTCAAACATGTCCGGACTAAAATGACGTCATATGCTTTAAAAACGCCTGTTTGTCAAAGTATTGTACAGGCATTAAAATTTTATTTTGGTGTGACTGATTCGACATTCACCATTTGTTTACGGGAAGAAATCGGATAAACGGACAGTCTGGTTTGCCGTGAACGATAAGCGCATGTTTTGCGGCACATGACGTCATTTCAGTGGGACACGTTTGAAAAAATAGGTCATACAATGATGGAAAAAGCATAGAACTTTTTAATCTACAATCTTTGTTCAGCTTGTAAATAATCAAAAACTGGACCTGTAAGAAAAATGAAAGTCTGAACAGTTTTTTTTTGCAACAGGCTTCTTTGCAACCCTGCCTGAGCGACCCTGATGTTTGCTGTGCAATGTCGCAACGTGAGCGTGCATTGCCAACCATGGTGCAAGCATGGTCTTTGGACACACATAACTTCTCAAACACACGCGCCTTCTCAAAAAGGGGTTAGCAAACACGCAAACACCATGGCCCTCTGAAATACCGTACTTGAATATTAGCCGTTGACGCTTAGACGAAATGTCCTCTGCCCTTTGACCAACCCCGTTTGAGGCCACGCCCACGATCCGCAGCAAATTCTCGTGACGATTCTTCTGATTCAGAGGCGTCACTTTCAGAAATCAGGTCTGAAGTTAGAAATGGTCAACGTAAAACTTTCGTGGGCAATCGTGGTTTAGCCATAGAAATCGTTGAGTGCAGTGTGCAGTTGAAAACTTGCAAAAACAGTTTGTTGTACTGCGCAACAACTACACTAATCATCCAACATTGTCGTTAACCGTGCTTACCTTCAGGTTGTTCGATTTGTGGCGGCTGCATGGTTGGATCTATGATCAGAATTGGTGGCCGATCAGATGAAGCATCTTCACCTGTGCCGGTTTCTGGTGCAACCTCTGGCACTCCACCTGTGCCGGTTTCTGGTGCAACCTCTGGCACTCCACCTGTGCCGGTTTCTGGTGCAACCTCTGGCACTTCACCTGTGCCGGTTTCTGGTGCTACCTCTGGCACTTCACCTGTGCCGGTTTCTGGTGCAACCTCTGGCACTTCACCTGTGCCGGTTTCAGGTGCTACCTCTGGCACTTCACCTGTGCCGGTTTCAGGTGCTACCTCTGGCACTTCACCTGTGCCGGTTTCTGGTGCTACCTCTGCCACTTCACCTGTGCCGGTTTCTGGTGCAACCTCTGGCACTTCACCTGTGCCGGTTTCTGGTGCAACCTGTGGCACTTCACCTGTGCCGGTTTCAGGTGCTACCTCTGGCACTTCACCTGCGCCGCTTTCTGGTGCAACATTTGGCACTTCACCAGCGCCGGTTTCAGGTGCTACCTCCGGCACTTCACTTGCGCCACCATCTAGTGCAACCACCTCTCTAGGTTGAACGCTGATTCCGTAAAATGTACAAACAAACAACGCTGGCAGAAAGAGAGCCTTCATGGTTTGCTACAGTATGTCGAACACAATTGGGATGCAAATCTGTGTTCTCAGAGCTTAACCAATCTTCAATTTGGAATGAAATGTGATGTTCTTCAAAGCAACAACTATTATAAAATTTGTTCCGAGTAACAGATTGTATTTATTGTGCCGATGCTCAATATGTAAATTTATGTGTTTCTGCAGATTCTTTCAGACCATTTAGCCTATACCTTCAGTTATTATAATGAATCTGATCCCATAAAAACCGTTTTCACTGAAAATCACTTGACTGGTTGTTCATTAGCACTTCCCATACATTATAACAACTGTCTCAGCCAAAATGTCGAATAAAAGTAAAACGTGTTTACCATCCCAGAGCGTCAGATTCAATTTGCGGACAATGATATGACCCGATCACAGGCAAAAAGTATCTGATTACCAGATCAAGAAACAGATTTCTTGCCAAAGAGAGCAAGCATTGTGGCCAGTGACCAAATTGCTCTGTTTCTTGGTCAACTTTTTCAGTGTAACCAATTCAACCAATCAACCAATCTACCAACAACAAATCCACGGATCATTCAACCACAAAATCAATCAATCAATCAATCAATCAATCAATCAATCAATCAATCAATCAATCAATCAATCAATCAATCAATCAATCAATCAATCAATCAATCAATCAATCAATCAATCAATCAATCAATCAATCAATCAATCAATCAATCAATCAATCAATCAATCAATCAATCAATAAATAAATAAATAAATAAATAAATAAATAAATAAATAAATAAATCAATCAATCAATCAATCAATCAATCAATCAATCAATCAATCAATCAATCAATCAATCAATCAATCAATCAATCAATAAATCAATAAATCAACCAATCAGTCAATCAATTAATCAATCAATCAATTAATCAATCAATCAATCAATCAATCAATCAATCAATCAATCAATCAATTAATTAAAAAATCGGTCAATCAATTAATCAATCAATCAACCAAGAAACCAGTAAAACAACTCAACCAATCAAGCGATCAACCGATTAACCAATCAACCAACCAACCAATTAAACAACTAACCCCAGTCAACTAATTAACCAATTAACCAACCAATCAATCAACCAATCAACTGATAAACCACTCAAACAATCAATCAGATCAGCCCTATTGCACTTTTACACTCACGAACAAACGCACTTACGCACGCAGGCACACACACACACACGCGCGCTCGGTCACTCACTCACTCACTCACTCACTCACTCACTCACTCACTCACTCACTCACTCACTCACTCACTCACTCACTCACTCACTCACTCACTCACTCAGTCACTTATTTACTCACTTATTTACGCACTTATTTACGTACTCATTTACTTACACACTCACTCACTCTCTCACTTATTTACGCACTTATTTTTTCACTCACTCACTCACACACTCACTCACTCTCTCACTTATTTACGCACTTATTTTTTCACTCACTCACTCACTCACTCACTCACTCACTCACTCACTCACTCACTCACTCACTCACTCACTCACTCACTCACTCACTCACTCACTCACTCACTCACTCACTCACTCACTCACTCACTCACTCACTCACTCACTCACTTACTTACTTACTTACTTACTTACTTACTTACTTACTTACTTACTTACTTACTTACTTACTTACTTACTTACTTACTTACTTACTTACTTACTTACTTACTTACTTACTTACTTACTTACTTACTTACTTACTTACTTACTTACTCAGTCAGTCGTCATTCACTCACTCGCTCATCTCTCAATTGACAAATCGCGTTACAGTAAAGTCTTACATACAGTATAAAGCCCCTTTATAAAATTTTGAAATCAAAAAGGTTTGAAAAAATGGAATTTTGTGTGACGACCTTTACCGTATTACCTCTAATAAACCCCCATGGGGGTTTATTTCTTCAGCGACTTCTGGGGGTGGGGGGTTATTTTTGGGGGGGGGCTTTATTTTTGGGGGGGGGGGGTTTATTTGGAAACCATTTTTAGGGGTGGGCAAAATGGCAAAAATACCTTCCATGGCAGGAAGGAAGTCGCAGAAACTTCTACTCTACATAGAAATTTCCTTTTACAACAGCCTTTTGTAATGAAATTACCATTAACTCATCCATTTGGGGCCTTTGGTAGCACAATTTCATCATTTTCACTGCAACCAGCCACTGAATTCGCTGGGTATGTGTTTCAAACAGGTTTCAATAATCCCCCATGGGGGATTATTTTTGGGGGGGGGGATTATTTGGAAACTTGTCGAGGGGGTGGGGGTTTATTTTGGGGGGGGGGGTTTAATTTGGGGGGGGGTTTAATAGAGGTAATACGGTAAGTGAAGACGGTCTCATAAAACGAAGATTAGGAATGGATCAAAGAGTTCATCCGTGTTTTCTGTCCAGATCTTGACACGTAGGAATCTTGTGCTCCAACATTACCGTTTCAGCTGTTAATCCCACATCAAATTTTCCACTGTGCCGTCGTTTGTCGACAACAGCATCGTCGTCGTTGTTGTTCTCGCCATCGTCGTCGGCGTTGTCGTTTCTGTTTTTAGTGCTCATAGGTTGTGATTTGCTGTTCAAATAATTAAGATAGGCTTTTTGAGTCGACCGACCCGGCCGACCGTCCACACCTCTAGGCACAATTTCAAAAAAGTTTTCAAATTCAGTCAAATTTAAGACCAATCGAACCGCCTTGATGCCCTGAGTTCGAAAATCATATTTTTA
>JASANC010005688.1:0-14868 GCA_030248135.1 Theristus sp. LFF4_11 | reverse complement strand
ATCGCCCCCCCCCCCCCCACCCACCCCTCGGCTCTGGAATAACTATGGACCGCGTAGCTGTCTTTTTACACAGCATCATATATGCCGCTTAAGTGACTGCCTAGTGTGGGGACTCGGATCTTGAATTTCGAATTCCCCGCGTCATCCATGAAACTGTTTACCAATACCAATCTGTGCGCGCATTGAGTTTCGGGACAGTTTCGCATTAAATGGTGGAAGCCCTGGTCAGATGCTGAATTAACGCTCTGATAAATCAATCAACTTATGCCTGGTGCCGTCGTAAACTGCCGTGTTACCGTTAGGCATCGGCTTTTCCGCGGTGTCCACTGATTCGCCCGAACGTGACCATCGTTGTGGCAGGTCACGTGTGGCGCGATGAGCGACCCTAACAATTTGCCTCCGTCGCCTTTTGAGCAGTGGTTCACCGGAGCGCATTTCTCCGATCTGTTTCCACGTGCTAATTTGGGTCACGGGTTGCATCCATGTGCACCGTACAACTATGAGAGTCTGGCAATTGCGTCGAGGTATTGTGGATTTATTCAAACGTGTCCAGACTAAAATGACGTCATTTGCTTTAACAACGCCCGTTTGTCAAAGTACAGGCACTAACATTTCGGTTTGGTGTGACTGATTTGGCATTCACCATTTGTTTATGGAAATGAATTGGCTAAACGGAAAGTCTGGTTTGCTGAGAACGACAAGCGCATGTTTTGCGGCACATGACGTCATTTCAGTGGGACACGTTTAAAAAATATGTCATACAGTCTATTTGTTTAAATCTGTCAGTTTTTTTCGTGGAATGGAAAGCTCGCGAAAGAAGAAAGAACAGAATCAGAATTGCAAAGAAAACATGCTTAGCCACAAACTGGGTGTCTGATTCTAATTCAGCACGATACATTCATTATTCATGCTACAATTCCAAGTTTCGCATGCTGCATGTATTCAAGCGAAAATATATCAGATTTAAATGAACATCTGTATACCGTATTACCTCTATTAACCCCCCCCCCCCCAAAAAAATTAACCCCCCCCCCAAAAAAAAAATAAACTCCCACCCCCTTGACAAGTTTCCAAATAATCCCCCCCGACCATCCCCATGGGGGATTATTGGAAGCCTGTTTGAAACAAATACCCAGCCAAGTCAGTGGCTGGTTGCAGTGAAAATGATAAAAGTGTGCTACCAAAAAAGGTCCCAAATGGATGAGTTAATGGTAATTTCATTGCAAAAGGCTGTTGTAAAAGGAAATTTCTATGTAGAAATGAAGTTTCTGCGACTTTCCTTCCTGCCATGGAAGGTCTTTTTGCCATTTTGCCCACCCCTAAAAATGGTTTCCAAACCCCCCCCCAAAATAAAACCCCACCCCCAGAACTCGCTTAAGAACAAAAAACCCAAGGGGGTTTATTAGAGGTAATACGGTATATTATTGCTGGCACGTAACAGTTTCCGCAACCTGAAAATCTGCCGCAGCAGTGTGTTAGCGTAATGAAAGCTGCGTTTTTTTATAGATATTTTTCCGAACTCTGCGTCGGAAACCCCGCACAACGGCTATTCGGATGAGGTGAACGCGTTGCGGGGCTTGGCCGCGTTTTTTTTTTTCACGTTGCAGGGAGACTGGCGAAAATGACATATCGCTCTATCAGTTGGTTTTTGCAACGAACGTTTCAGTCAGAAATGACGTTGTTAGCCTTAGTCAGAGTTGATCATTGGTGTCTTCTTTGTCGTTTCGTACCGATCAGAATTGTTTTTTTATTGTTTGATTGACAACAATAACCCACGACACCCAATCTCTCAGTCGGTTTCTGAGGTCTTCCGATTCGACCGGGCGGCGGATGCGTATTTCTACCGTGGTGGCCTGTTCCATTGGTTTGAGCGTGACGTGCTTGCACCGGATGATGCGCAACTCGCGGACATCCTTGAACGGGGCTGAAATCTGTGCGTCGATGAACAGGATCGGTCGGTCAAGAATTGTCGCACGTTTCACGAAACTGGCTTTCATCGAAAGCAATCGGCAAATTAGTTGCATTTTAATATTATCTGATTTTGTAGTTCGCGGCAACTCAACCAACAAATGTGGGCAGTTTGAATGGAATTTAGTTTCATGCTTGGTGCGGCTCGTGAAATGCCCGATGGATCCTTGTCGTGTTACAGGCATTCGGGTCATTCCAGCAATTTCAGATTGTCACATCAACCGTGAAACTAATTTTCTATGTGCGAACTGCGAACTGAAGTTGGAGAACCAGAAATACGATGCAAGTTCGTCACTGTCAGAAGCATCAAGCGCGTCATCCAAGATCGTTTGCATCAAACTACACGGTTATAAACTGCCAACTGAATTCAGCTACTGCCGCCAGACTGCCCTGTTGGAGTATTTCGCTCCATGCAACGACGCACGCGACCCCTCCAGATGCGTCCGCCTACCAAGCGTGCTACTTCGCTCGTGGGCCACTGCAACTGACCTGGAGACTACAACTATACCGAGTTCAACCGGTTCCTGATCTCCAAGAGTCATAACGGACGTTGATTTGCTCCGTGAGCCACAACGCCTGCTCGCATCGTCATCCACCGCTCGCCTTTCTCTCTGCACTCTGGTTCTACATGACACCGCAGCCATAAAACCGTCGATGCATGACGTCATCATAGGTGGGTGATGTTGTGTGTCCACTGAGATGTGCTCGGTGGAGTGAAGTGATTCTGTTTCCCTCAGGCACATGCCACCTGTTTTACGTCGACTTTGCCCGAATGCAACATCTTTGCAACAATCGCCGCCGCGGACAAAGCAGCGACTTTGCATTGGCACGATCAGTGTTTTGTGTGATTGACTGTGGCTGTTGTTCACTGACAGGCATGTGGGATGGCGAGGTCACAGAACGCCGCTGCGCAGTTCATGGGTCCAATATTTGGTCCAACGAGCATGATACACAACGGAGAGTGCGATGGCAGTGCGGCCGCTGATCCGCGACTGGCGTGTCCGATGGGCAAGCACGCAGAATAAATGCGTTCAGGCAAGTGGAGGTCTACGCTCTTGGGTGCTCAACGTTGCAAATGACGGCCATTGTTCAAATGTAGTGGAAAACAACACATGCGACTGGAATGCACGAACAAAATATGTAAGCAATAGATGGTTATTTAGGTGGTTCTGTCGGATACTTTCAAGTTCCTGTCGGTCCAGAGGCGAGACTCAGCTGCGCTCGCATGCCACAGCCTACGCGAGGATTCTATTCTAGTTTTTACTTGATTTATGATGAGTTGCAATAGTTCGGGGAGGGGTGTTTTTACTTTCACCATTTCTAATTTTTTCAGTTTTGTGAATTTGACGGACAATTTCAACAGTTATGGACCTCGGTGGACTCATGCGTGGCGTGACGACATCCCGTGCGACTGTGCACCTGCCACGTTCGTTTTACAGTTTTCGATTATTGTTTTTCTTATTTTTTTATTATTTCCGAAACCATTGAAATATCTGAACGCTTATTGGTCTCATATAGCACACAAATAGGCCAATCAGTACTGCGATTCAGATTCACCTTTTATTGCAGTGGTTTGTAGGTCGCAATGCAACCGTGTTCTATGCATATTCAACACTGATGTTGTCTGGAGCTGACTGGCTACAGTTTTGTAAATCCACGTCACTTAATGACAGCACAGTCAAAACTCGATGGGCGCCGTGCTCGCCAGCGTTCTGTGCGCTTTTCTGGGTCAGCGCAGGCTGAAACATTGCCTGAAAGCAGCGTTCGTTGGTCGCAAGTGCCTGATGTCACGTTCACTTCAGCTACTCCGGCCCAATCGCCTACTACGACCCAGTGTTGTTTTCCACCGAGTTTGTGCTGCAGAACGCACGCAACCGCCGCCGCTGTGTGCGCAGCATCTATGAACGACCCGCCATGTATGGAATGAACCCGGAGAATTCACCGTGTCTTCTCAGAAACTCACCTGTTCTTTTTGAAGAAGACTGATTCTACTGTGTAAATTGTTTGGTATGCATGTAAATTTGGCTATATGAAGATCTCAGACTTGGATTTGAATCTCTTTGTCGTGTTGTGACGTTCCTTATTTTCTTGATATTGGTTTTTACAATTTACAGAAGCTTGCGTCCCGTCCCGCTCATACCGTTATGTCCATGTGGTGCTTTCGGTCGTTGCGTGTTCTATCCGTCTTTTCAGGTTGCTCAGTGCCGGATGCTTTGAATATTTTTGTATTTTGAACGAATTTTTAGTTGCATGTTGTCAGGTTTGCTGATCAATATTGTTCAATCAACACTTTGCGTTGTGATGGTATGATCTGTTACAATAAAGTTCACAACTGCGACTGCTTCGCTTTTTGGGTGGATTTCATGCCCAGTGGTGTTTCACCTCGTATCCTGTATTTTGCATTTTTTCTGCTGTGTGCAACCACGCAACTGTTCTTGTGACCAGATAAGTGATTGATGTTTCAGAAAAATCGCTTCAATCGCGTTCAATCTATTATGACAAAATATTGAAAAATGTTTTTGTGAGATGATTTTTCTGTGATGCTTAGTTGATTTTTTTACAAGGTGCAAAAGTGAAGCAAGCAGTCGTGTGCGTCGTTGATTAAATGCCGGGCCCGGGCCAGCCGGCTCGTTTCATTGTGTTGTACAAGCAGCTGCTGAGGGAGGCGTCGAAATTCTCCACCTACAACAATAGAAACTTCTTTCGTCGCAGAATCCGCGATTACTACACGGCAAACCGGCACGAGACTGACACGCAGAAACTTGACACCTTGTATAAGGTTTGAGCAGTTTTTGATTTGCTGACATTTTTTCATTTCTTTTCTTGTGTGCATGATTCCGGCGATCGCAAGAAGTGTCTCATCTAGCCGCAATTTTGCCTTTACTCTTCTCGTGAAACTCTCGAAGCAACCATACTTGTGAAAACCTGTTTCCGACCTTCAGACAGTTTTTCAGGAGGGCCAAGCAGCGATTGAAATGCTGCGTCGTCAAAGTGCCATTGATACATTCTATGCACCAAACAAACTCGTCATTGAACAGCAATCGGTGTCGCAGTCGAAAACGCACTGACTTCGACGGCTCGAGCAAACGAACATTCTGTGTGAAAGACGAAAAGACAATAATTCTAATGATTGTTCTGTTCTGAATGCGCCGCGAACTCGTGTAATTGGGCAGCAAAATATCGGTGCAACGTGTTTGTACTGTCGAGAGCAATTGAAGCGACCGCTCAACAACTCAGCGAACTGCATCATGCGCACGTGTCCAAAGTGCAAATCGTCCGAATACAACAATCGACTGTTCCAGTTGATGATCAATGAATGTGGCCACTCGTTGTGCAAGAATTGTGTCGACAATTTGTTTGCGCGCAACTCTGGTCTGTTCGCAATGCAGTTGACGTTTGTAAAATCACAAAGATTTTCTTCGATTTTGCACTTATTGAGTTTTATTGACATACGACGTTGTTTTTTTGTCGTTCCATAATGTTATCAAATTTTGCGCTCCATTTCCAGGTCCGTGTCCAACGTGCAAGCGGATGTTGACCAAGAACACTTTTTGGCCGCAAACATTTGACGACCCAATGATCGAGAAAGAGGTGCACTTTCGCAAGAAACTTCGCAAGGTTTGTATGCTGTCGCGTGCTGGTTGATTTGTGCACGCACTGTGACGAGCTTGTTTCCACCGGACAGGTGTACAATCTGTTGGAGGATGACTTTGCGTCCGAACGTGCCTACAACGACTACCTGGAGCGCTTTGAGACACTGGTCTGGAACATGGCACACGACATTGGCGTCGACAAGCTCAAGGCGGAGGTGCAACAATTCGCCACTGAACACGCTGAGCAGATCGCAAGGAACAGACAGCGAAAGTCACACGATGAACGCTGGCTGCAGACGCAGCTCGACGAGCAACAACGAATGCACGAGAGGACACGCCTCTATAACATGCAGGTGGGCGCTCAGTTTGGGGCGGGGGCACAAAATGCTCCCAAAACAGGCTGATTGATTGCACCAATCAAGTAACCTGGTCTATGTGGTGACATGACATGTGTGGTTGATACAGGCAAACATTTGTGCCATATCAGGATCGTAATCGTGTTTGTGGTGTGCAGCAGTGCACACATTTGACTGGAACACGACCAACAACGTGCTTGATCTGTGTTGCAGCAGCAAGCGGCCGCGCAGCAGTCGATGACCGAGGGCGCTGGTGACGCGCTGCAGCTGATTGAGCAGCTGAAACAGTCCGATCTGCCAGCTGAACTGATTCTGGATGCCAAACGAAAGCGGCACGTTGAGGCGGAACTCGCGGCCAGAGAACGAAAGAAACACAGACTGCACGGTTGGTTTCGCCATGCAATCGCCGTCGCCTTGGTGTTGTCCGTTTCACAGTAGTATGTCGTCCGAAAATTTTCGATTTATGCTGAACTTACTTTATTATGGGTACTTGTTATGTTGTTCATTCAATTTAGCGAATTCCGATTGATCCATGAAACGAACAGATTTTTTCTATTGCAGAATGCGAGAAGCAGCAGACAAGCAGCCAGCATTCGTTCGGTGCAGTAGTGACCGACGCACCCGCTGCCTACGTCTACACGGCTGCAGCGCCCGTCGTTCAGATGGGCCCTGACATGCCAAGTCTGCAGCAGCTCTCGGACGCTGCGTATTTGCAGGTCGCTGTTTTTAGCATCTAGACGTTTCACACCTTTGACTCAAATGCTACTACAATCTTTGATTTTGGTCCCGAGACTCAATGCGCGCATAGATAGGTGAACAGTTTCATGCATGACGTGGGAATTCAAAATTGGCAAAGTAATCCCAGTTGCCAAACATAGGGCCGAGTCACTCAGGCAATTTGGAATTGTCACATAAAGATTGAAACTAGTTTCTTTTCAACGTCTGCACGCGCACTGAGTCGCAGAATCTTAAAAAATTGATAATAGTCCGTTCCTATACTCCAGAGACAATAGAACACCAGTTTCAAAGTTCTGATTCGTATTCAATCTGGTTGCTAATATCTACACGTTATGCACCTCGCAAGTACGCTGCTATTCTTGCAGCACGTGCGTCCGGCCTCCGTGTCGCAAATGGCCGGTGGCTACCATCATTGGATGGCAGTAATGCGCTCGTTAGCAGAGTCTCGTGACGGCCTGTTCGCCACACTGCTTCCTGCTCAACAACAGACCGTTTCGTAGAAACTTTGTGATTTGCGATTTTCACGCCATCGATTTGCTGAATCTAACATATTATGTTGTGCAATCACGTTGAGGGTTTATTGTGTCAATTTATCGTACAAACATTGAAGAAAAAGTGCTGTTTAGAAACGGGAATTTCGTTTGAAATTTTTGTGAATGAACCGATATTCCAATAGAAACAGAGCAGTTTAGTGCGATAGTGTAGTATTCTTGTTCCGGTGACCGTTTCAGTGCTGGAAAACAATGTTGATGTTGATCGAGCAATTTTGTTTTTATTTTAGTTCATCGTGTTAATTTTGGCTAAATAAAAAGCAACCAAAGTAATGTTGATTCGGTGTTGCTGTTGAAGCGTCGCTCGATTCGTACATTCGACCGGTGAAGGGCTACTTGCGTTACGAACTGATTCTGCTGAAGTTTACTGACTGAACATTGATCCACATTCTCGTGCAAACGCGCCGCCATGCACCCCACGATTCCGAATCATGAATCTGATTCGTGAAATCAAACTGATGTGAATGGTGAAGTGCTTTCGTTGGTGTCGGGAGTTTTTTTTTGTGTCATGACTCATGTGAACTGCGTGATTGAGCAGGCTCAACAAACCACCAGACGATGCAGTCGGCACCGAGTTTAGACACGGTCTACCAGGCGATTGCCACGTTGTATGGCGGCTGTGACGCGCTCTCAGCAAGCAAAGCAAGTGCCAGCCTGTGGCTCGAGGAGCTGCAGAAATCGGTGCGTTCGCAATTGCTGTGCTGACACTTTGAAGACAGAGTTCACGTGGAGACAAAACGGCGAAACGCAGTGATCTGTCGGAAAGTCAACAAGTTGCTGTTTTGTTAGCTGCAGGCATGTGCATTCTGTCTGCTTCCATGTGTTCTGCATGTGCTTTTGTGCACGTTGCAGGTGTTCGCGTGGCAGATTGCGGACGGTTTGCTTGCGGAGGGCCGTGACCAACTGTCGTGCTACTTCGCAGCGCAGACCATGCACCACAAGATTCGCTCACACTTCCACGAGCTGCCGACCGACTCGTACGAGGCACTGAAACAGTCGCTGCTGAATCATTTGTGGTTGGTTTGCGAAGACAATCAGAGGTGTTTTGGTTTGGTGGGACGACGACGCAACACTTGCATGTTGAATTGTTGAACTCCAGCACTCAATTTAGTGCTTGAGCAACGAGTTTTTGTGTGCCCAATTCTGCTGCAACTGCTCACCGTTCATCACAACAGCAATTCCTTCGCGTGTTTTTTCAGCAATTTCACTTCCGATCGTCTCGTCAGTGAGCCGCAGGCGGTGGTCATTCTGACGCAGCTTTGTCTGGCGCTCATCGATCTCTACTTGCAAGTGCCACACTGGACCGGCCTCATACTAGACCTGTTCAAACAGTCAGTTCGCTTTTGCTTCACTTGAACAGACTGATAGGTTCAGTTCCAAATGGGCTCTTCGTTTTTCAATTTCATCACATGTGATTGAGCATGTGCGAATCGAAATGAAAACGGCTATCTTTGGTGTGACCGTCAAATGAAGGGAATTGATTTGTGGCACAGGTTCGGCACTGAAGACAGTCGTGTCCCACTGATGCTCATTCTACTGCGTGTGTTTCCCGAAGAACGAGACAGCGAGCATTTGCGACTCGGTGCTGCGCGCAGAGAGCAGATCGCACTTGAATGCACACAGCAGCTGCCGAATGTGATTGAGTTCGTGGTGAGCGAATGTGTGTCTGCATTTGAGCAGTCTGGCATGCTGATTGGCTGCATCGAGCTGCGTTGCGCCAATCAACGAGACCAATTCCTCGTTCAACTGTGGTATGCGACTGCCATCAATGCCAAGGTGCCCTCTGTTGCAGGGTCGTATCTGCGAGCACTACCAGTCGGACGTCGACATGATCTGCCGTGCGTTCGGCTGTCTCAGTTCATGGCTCAAGGACAACTCTGACAAATCCACACAAATTCTCGCCGACAGTCAGCTGCTGAAATCGATACTCAATCTGCTCGTACGTGTTTGGCAATTGGCGTTTTTTTATTTTGAAAAGTTTGGACTGCTCGCGTTGACAGGGATTGAGGGCTGCAGCTGTGATGTGATGCGTTTGCAGGGCAACCACCAAGCGCCGACGTCCGTGCACGACGCAGCAACCGAGTGTGTCGTGAATGCGCTCAGGAGAATTGAGGTGTGCAAAGCTGTGTGCTCATTCAAACCGGGTGCTTTGCTCAGTTGTGTGTGCTGTGTCGCCAACATGCCAGCAGTGCAGTCTTGCGAGGCTCGTGTACTATTCCGGCCCGCGAAATTTTGGCCCGAAGAAGTCCGGCCCGCTCATTCCGGCCCGAAGAATTCCGGCCTGAAGAATTCCGGCCCGAAGAATTCCGGCCCGAAGAATTCCGGCCCGAAGAATTCCGGCCCGCAGAATTCCGGCCCCACGAATTTTCGCCAGCACGAACAATATTAAACCACGAAGTGATTTTTGGTATTATCTTTTCGTGTTAAGGAGACGGAGTAATGTTGAATGATGTGTGGAAAAGCCACACAGCTGAAAAGTTGTTTCGCGCCCAAACGATGTTCGAATACGAAATAAAATAAATTTATTTAGTGAGAAAAAATTATGATAGGTTTTTTTCTCAATTTCTTGCACAAATCTGCTTTCAGAATACGTTAAGTTTTGCTGATTTCAAATTGCCGCTCAGCCATGAAACGTTTTCTCTAGCTGTGCGTGCAAACGCATATTGGGTCACGTTTAATAAGAAAGATAATAATAAGATATCGATTGGTTGTAATTATTCACCACGTGAATAAATAAATTCAAATAGCTAGTTTGAAACTTTGTTAGCCGTGCAGAATTATACCTGAGGTTTGTATTTTTGTTCTAGCAAGTTCAACATAATGACTTTGTGTTTCTGCACCAGTGCCCCCCCCCCCCCTCGAAATTTGCTTGACACCCCGACCCACCTAGCGATATTTGCCTTCAAAGAAAATTTTTGAAGCACCGAAAAAAGTCAGGTCTGAAATAATGAAAATGCAACCCAGCCAGCAAGATCACGCAAGTCAAATAATGCAGAAATAATACCAAAAGGACAAAACACAGCACAAACAAAAATCAGTTGATAGGTAAGTGATGGTTCACAAATCCTGGTTCGTGATAAAAAATCTTGTTATTTATTATTTAAAGATTCCTCTTTCCAAAAAACTCAATTAACAACATCAATTAAAATCAATTTCCAAACATCATTAAAAATACACTGTAACATGTGAACATCGATGTTTTATTACTAAAAATCACTTCGTGTAGTTTAATATTGTTCGTGCTGGCAAAAATTCGTCGGGCCGGAATTCTTCGGGGCCGGAATTCTCCGGGCCGGAATTCTTCGGGCCGGAATTCTTCAGGCCGGAATGAGCGGGCCGGAGCTCTTCAGGCCGGAATTGTACGCCCCCCCGCCTTGCGACACAAAAGCCGTGCGATGTTGCAGGATCCGGACGGTCACATGCCGTTGGCAGTGTTGCTGCACGACGCCATCGTCAGTCTGCAGGGGCCGTTCAACGAATGCGTCGCACGTGAGGACCTCGACAAGTGAGCGAGTAAGCAAACACAAACTGCTGGCTCCCCAAAGAGACGCTGTCTGCGATTTGCAGGCTGCAAAACTACGCACGTTTATTCACGGAGATGGCTGAGTCGGTGCTGCCGGGCATCATTCACCAGACGTCTGGGGCGTCGTATTCTGGCATGGACACCATCGAGCTGTTGCTGTTGGTCGTCGGACATCACGATTACTCGGTCACTCTGTCGCATTCTCGATCGTCCCATATTCGCCAGGCTCAATCGCGCTGTGCCCACGGTTTTTACACCTAAATGGGTGTCGAGTCAGACGACACCTAAAAACTTTGGATGACACGACATTTTGGGTTTAGGTGTCAAAAGATACGACATTTAAAATAGTGAAGAGAACTATGTTTTCCATTGAGTTTGACGGCCAAGGTGAGCTTGCGATCAAAACGCTGTAGCGTGTATTTCGTGTTTTTTCAGTACACCCATCTAGGGACAGTTTATTTTCGGACACCTAAAATTTTTGCCAGCACCTAAAAACTTGAGTTTAGGTGTCAAAAGACACTCAGGGCGTTTTGAAACCAAACGCTGCTGTTGTGCTCTCAAACTGGCTTGTCTCAAATGGGCCTGTCGCTGCGCACTCGATTGGTTGCACCAGTGTGCCCCAGCAGTCTGATGTGGGGGGGGGTACAATTCCGGCCCGCTAATTCCGGCCTGAAGAATTCCGGCCCGCTCATTCCGGCCCGAAGAATTCCGGCCCGAAGGATTCCGGCCCGGAGAATTCCGGCCCGGAGAATTTTCGCCAGCACGAACAATATTAAACCACACGAAGTGATTTTGGTAATGAAATAATAAAAGAAAAATATCGATGTTCACATGTTACAGTGTATTTTCAATGATGTTCGTCCTGTTTGCTTTTTTGGAAAGTGAAACCTTTTGGAAAAAAAGAAACTACAACTAAATTTTTAAATTTTTTTATCATAAACAGGATTTGTGACCCTTTTACCTTATCAAAAAGGCTTGGCTTAGGATTAGGAACCTACAAAAAGTCACTGCAAGCAAGTTCTAAACAAAAATAAAAAATCACTTAAGAATTTATTTACCAAAAATCACGTGTGGTTTAATATTGTTCTTGCTAGCGAAAATTCTCCGGGCCGGAATTCTCCGGGCCGGAATTCTTCGGGCCGGAATTCTTCGGGCCGGAATGAGCGGGCCGGAATTCTACGGGCCGGAATTTCGCGGGCCGGAATAGTACACGAGCCGTCTGATGTTGATGGTTGAACGTTGCAGCTGGCCGAGATGACGTTCAACGTGTGGTACCGCCTGTCCGAGTTCATCTATCAGGGTGATGCCGAATGGCAGATCGGCATGTTCCGGCCGTATGTGGAGCGCTTGGTGCGAGCACTCTGTAGACACTGCCGGTTGGACACTGACTTGGTAAACAGCCAGTTGCGATCGCAATGCGACTCGCAATAATTTAGGCCAAACAACGCATTGTCTGAAACAGTCTTGCGCAACATAAAAACCAACGCAGCTCGGTGTGCCGGATGAAAAAGACGACTTCAGCGAGTTCCGCCACGGTGTGTCCGAGTGCTTGAAGGACGTTGTGTTCATGATTGGCACGGATCGATGCTGCGCCTTGGTTCGTTTCAGTTGTCTCGTTTTTGTCAAAAACAAACATTTTTCATTTTCTCCAAAACATTCTCGCGTTCATCTTTCAGATGTTCGAAATGCTAAAAACGCAAACAGTGTCCGGCACATGGGACGAAGTGGAAGCATCGCTCTTCGTCATACTTTCTATTGCGAAAAATATTGTGCCGTAAGTTGAGAACAAGCTGTGTGAAATGAATGCAGTTGAAACGGACAACTGAAATTCATGTGATTTTGTTCAAGTGTCTTTCGTTATTCTCTTCAGAGACGAAGAGCAGATCATGCCCGAGTTGGTCTGTGCGTTGCTGCAGCTGCAGACGACAGCACACGTGTGCGTCCGACTCACTGCCGTGCGATTGTTGGGCCAACTGACTGACTGGATCGATCATAATCCCACTTACCTGCGTGAGTTTGCCTTTGGCCAGCTCTGCTGGTGTCCGTCGCACTGACGAGCCAGGGGCACCGCGGTATGCGGCGACAACTTGAAACAACGAACTTTATGCATTGTTTTTAGAGCATTGTGCATCTGTGTTGGTGTCTGTCATTTCAGCCGATTGCTCACAACACAACAACCAGTCTCCCGAGCGAATGTTGTTTTGCAGAGCCGATCGTGGACTGGCTAGTGCAGTGTTTGCACGAGCAGTCGCTGGCAGCGCCCGCGTCGCAGTCACTCGAAGCACTCTGTCAAGTGAGCCGACAGAAAATGTCATCGCAATTTGAACGGCTGTCACAGGCTGCACTGACGCTGGACGCACACAAATGCAACGAGGAGGCAGTACAAGCGTTGCTCAGGGGTACACGAACACAAGCTTGTTATTGCATCGGAGTTACGCTGAAGCCTCAATGTGTTTTCAGCAGCCACGGTGCTGTTGAGCAATCAGCAGCACGAAACGATCGGAACGAAAGTTGCAATGCTCTGTGAGCCCGCAGTTCGACGATTGAAACAAGTATAATGTGGAACGTTTTTGTTGAGCAATGAACAAGATGGTTGAGCACAATTGCCAATGCAGCCAGGCTGATTCACACACTCACGTGTTGGGAGTGCTTGTCGGCTGTTTTACCGTGTTTTTTTCACAACACTGCAGATCATAGACCCACTGGAGAATGGCATCAACTCGCCGTCAACAAGTGCTGGTGCTGGCGCGAACAACAACAAAAACAACACTGCAGCAGCCAATTTGAACTGTTCCTTTTCGGACAAAGAGAACGCTCAGCCAGCAATGTCACCGTTGCAGCACGCCAAGCACAGCACCAATGCAATGCGCAGTGCTGTTGTGCCTCTCGATAGGTAACAAACAGCACGCTGTGTGCGTTAAGGCCCGTTCATACCTGACGTATGCAGACGTACGTCGACGTACGTCAGGTAGGAACGGTAGTATGCAATAACACGAGACCTAAAGTGACGTGATGTGACGTGCCGTGCGTGCCGTGCCGTATGCGCATACGTCAGGTATAAACGGGCCTTTATCTTTTCTTTGGCACTGAAACTCAGTGCGCGCATAGACAGGGAAACCGTTATGACGCGGGAATTCAAATTTGACAAAGTGATTCGAGTCCCCCAAATAGGGCCGAGTCACTGAAGATGGCCACCTGAAGATTGAAAATAGTTTCCTTACTACACCTGAAAACGCAATGAGTCGCAGAACCCAACAAACTGGTAATAGTAACATGTCCCTTGAATACGGTGACGATGGAGATCACCATTGCTAATTACAGGCTAACCTCAATATTTCGTCACCTCGATCCAACGTCCGTCGGTGAAAATGGCCGACCAAAACCGTGGCTGCCCGTCATTGAAAATGTCGGTGGTGTTTTTTGGAGCGATTGCGATTGAGTGGCATTGTTCGTGGTGCATTTGTGCGGTGTTGCACTTTGCAGTGCATGCCGCTGCTGCTGGCGACGATGCACCAGTACGAGGCGAACGTGAGCACCATCGAGCACTGCTGTCGCACCATACGGTTTGCCATCCGCTCGCTCGGCCTGCAGTCGTGTCCGCTGCTGCAGCCGCTCGCTGCGCAGGTCACTTCTTTCGGGCTGGCGTGATGCTTTTCGCGAAACAAAAAATGTGCAAATCGTATCGTCGTTCAGAGGACTGATAGTTGAATAGTTGAATAGTTGAATAGTGAATAGTTGAACTGGCGATCTAGCCATCTCTGCATTTTATTTCGCGAAACACAGAGTTACGTGAACAACAGCATGTGGTTCGAGGCGATCGCTGCCATTTTGCAGATGATTGACAGCTACGGGCGTCACCAGCACTCGTGCATCCTCTATTTGAGCAGCATTCTCGTGGATGAATACGGTGGCATTGCTGAGCTCGTGCCTGGACTGGTGCACATGCTTGAGGTGGTCACCGTTACTGCTTTGCTGCAGTGCACCCCGTTGTCTTCAATCAACGTCTCAGTGACACCTTTGTCAGTTGCAGGCGCTGTCTGCACCAACGTTCAAACTTCTCGACGCGCCACTCGGCCTCCGCAATCACCCTGACACCATTGACGATTACTTTCGGTTTTGTTTGCGGTTCGTTTCTGTTT